>PVHT021183551.1:1466320-1510942 GCA_004024745.2 Catagonus wagneri
CCTCTTTCTCGCTCCCCTCCTCCCCCTCCCTCCTCCACCCTCCCTCCTCCTCCTCTTCCCCCTTGGCACAGCCAGTCTCAGAGGGGCAGGAGCAGCTAAGAGTGACACCGGAGGGGACCAAAGTGTGCCAGAGCTGGGCCTGCGGGAGTCAACCCCTGAACAAGGCAGCACTTGTGTGTGGAAGCTTTTCAAGGCAGTTTCACAGATACAGGGATATTGGACAGAGAGGAACAGAGAAATTCCAGAGATTTTTCACGTGCAAGCGGATATTTCCTCTGAGAGCTCGTAGACTAAATAATACTCCTTGTGACTAAGGGACAGTGTATATCGCCGACCTGGCAATGTTCTCTGCGCGCAGGGCAGGCACAGGGAGCCCCAGAGCGGCCCAGATGGAGACGGAAGAAGAGGAAGGTGAAGTTGCCTGAATAAATGTCTTTATGGAAGAATATTTGGGGGTGTTCTCCCTCCACCAGACCCATCAGCCATCTCAAATACGGAGGAAGAACTCGTTGTCACACTTTGGGAATGAAATGGGCTGGACGTCTAAAAATAAATACCCCTGGGCCTCTCTATTAACCATTTTCAAATGCATATGTTTTCATAGGCCTTATTTTTTGGAGCAGCTTTAGCCTCATAGCAAAATTGAGTGGAAAGCATGGAGAACTCCAGGTATCCCCTCCCCCACCATGCCGAGCCCCTCTCTATCGCCATGCCCCCCAGAGCAGTACATTTCTTACACTCAACGAGCCCACAATGGCACATCATTGTCACCCACAGTCCACGCCTCACATTAAGGGTCACTGTGTTTTGTGTATTCTGTGGATCTGGACAAATGTATAATGACGTACCTGCGACAGTAGCATCATACGGGGAAGTTTCACAGCCTCAAAATCCTCTGTGCGCCCCTGCCTCCGCCTCAGCCCTGGCAACCACTAATCTTTATAATTTTGCCTTTTCCAGGATGTCCTATATATATATATGCATTTTCAGATTGACCTCATTTCACTTAATAATGCTTTTAAATTTCCTCCATGTCTTTGCGTTTTGTTTTTGTTTTATTTTTAGGACCCCACCTGCAGGCTAGGGGTCAAATCAGAGCTGCAACTGCTGGCCTACACCACAGCCACAGCAACATGGGATCTGAGCCACCTCTGAGAACTACACCGCAGCTCACGGCAATGCCGGATCCTTAACACACTGAGTGAGGCCAGGGATTGAACCCGCATCCTGATGGATTCTAGTCTGGTTCTTAACCCGCTGAGTCACAACAGGAACTCCTGTGTCTGCATGTCTTGATAGCTCGTTTCTTTTGAGACTAAAGAATATTCCAGGAGTTCCCGCCATGGCTCAGTGGTTAACGAATCTGACTAGGAACCATGAGGTGGCGGGTTTGAGCCCTGGCCTCGCTCAATGGGTTAAGGATCCGGCGTTGCCGTGAGCTGTGGTGTAGGCTGCAGACACGGCTCGGATCCTGCATTGCTGTGGCGGTGGTGTAGTCTGGCGGCTACAGCTTCAATTAGACCCCTAGCCTGGGAACCTCCATATGCCGCGGGTGCAGCCATAAAAGGACAAAAAAAAAAAAAAGAATATTCTGTTGTCTGGATCCAGCCATTTCTATGGCACCCACGGCACACGGAAGTTCCCGACCAGGAACTGAATCCGAGCTGCAGCTGTAGCTGCAACAACGCCAGATCCTTTAACCCACTGTGCTGGGCCAGCAATCAAACTAGAGCCTTCGCAGCGACCCAAGCCATTGCAGTCGGATTCTTAACCCACTGCACCACAGCGAGAACTCCTATTTTCATGTATGTTTAAGTAACCAGATCTGTAAATGGGGTGATACGTTATTAAAAATTAGTATTAGAATAAAATGTATATGATAAAGGCAACACGAGGCTTAAAGAGAACAGCCTCTGTATCAACCCTATCAATATGAGAACTATTATTATCCTTCTGGTTGCAACAAGTAAACTGAGGCACAGAGAGAACCTGGCAGATAAATCGGTGAGGGGAGAAGAACAGAAGAGTCTAGAATCCCAGATGTTTGTTCTGTCTCAGATCAGAGCATCATGTACATATGCAGTGTATTAAGTTTATCAGTGCGGGGGCTTGGGGGGCGGGGAGAACGGACCCTCACTCCCAGCTCCTTGGTTGCCAGGCAGAAGGGAACCCTTAAAGTAACACTCCTTGCCTCTCCCCTCCCCCACACCACTTCCCCCTCACCCCTTCCTTCCCGGACGGGGGACCAGCCACTTTCCCAGTTGGGCGGATGGAGAGGAACTGGGCATGCTCAGAGTATCCCAGCTGCTCTTGGGATGGCCTGGCAGTGGAGCACACACTGGTCAGCTGGTCAGCTCTCAGCTGGCCTGAATAAATCAGACGTTCAGTTCATCAAGCCCGCTGGCCCACGGACCCAAGCTCTGTCCTGCAAACAGGCTTGTAAAAGCAATGACACTCCCTCGGCACATGGAATTTTCCAGGCCAGGCGTTCAAAGTCCAATCAGAGCTGCAGCTTCCAGCCTACAGCACAGCCACAGCAACGTGGGATCCGAGCCACATCTGCAACCTACACCACAGCTCATGGCAACACCAGATCCTTAACCCACTGAGCGAGGCCAGGGATCGAGCCTGCAACCTCATGGTTCCTAGTTGGATTCATTTCCGCTGCACCGCGACAGGAACTCCAACCTGAGAAATCTTAACGGCAAGAAACCCTGAACGTCATTACAAGGAGAGGTGGCTGCACACTTAAGGACCAAGACCGGCCCCTGGTTTTCCCACTGATCAGACATGGACCGTGAGAAAGAGCTGGCCCCAAAGGCTGCCCAGAGAAAGGGGCTGCACGACGAGGCAAAGCCTTGGCTGAGTGGGTCTTCACCCCCTGGAAGGAAGCACAGGGGAGCCAGCCCCTAGCCCACGGGGAGTCTCTAAGGAACCCCAAAGCCCTTCACAGGAGACAAGACAGCTTTGAATATTTGCCATGGCCAACAGAAGCATTGTCCCATTACATGGGTGCCCCACCCCCGCCTCACCCTGGAGGCCCTGGGGAGGGAGGGCAGCTCACAGGAAACGTGGAAATCTAGGGTGAAGGTTCATTGTACGTGTGTCACTTTGACTGGGCCGCGGGGTGCCTTGATATTCGGCCAATCATTGTTTCTGGGTGTGTCTGTGAGGGTGTTTCTGGGCGAGGTTAGCACTTGAGTCCACAGGCTGAAGCAGAGGGCCCTCCTCGGGTGGGTGGGCCTCATCCGCTGCCCCGAAGGCCTGAGTAAGAAAGAAAGTTCTCAGAGTTCCCTGGTGGCTCAGTGGGTTAGGGATCTGGCATCATCACTGCTGTGGCTCATAGTCACTCCCTGGCCCGGGAATTTCCACATGCCTCAGGTGCAGCTAAAAAAACAAAGCAAAAAACCCATGGCATGTGGAAGTTCCGGGGTCCAGGACGGAACCCACATCACCGCAGCCACTTGAGCTGCTGCAGGGACCACGCCAGGTTCTTAACCCACTGTGCCGCCGGTGAGCTCCTCCGCCTGACCGGCTTTGAACTGGGACATCCGTCAGTTCAGATGCACGCTTGGACGGGAGTTTCGGCCCTTGGCTCCTCCAGGCTCCACGTGCCGCCTACAGATCTTGGACTGTCACCCCCGCATGTTCCCCGGATTAACACGTGCCCCACCTTCCCATCCGTCCTCACCCTGGCCTACAACACAGAGAAGGCCTCGAGAAGGGTGCCTCTGCTGTTTCCCACGGCAGGCTTCCCTCTGGCTGGGCACAGCCGCGGCTGGGTGGGAAGGAAGGTAGCTTCTATGAATCCGGGTTACACGGAAACCCCGTAGACTTGAAGTGACCGAAGGACCTTCTGCCACCCAGCTCTGGGAGAAAGACACGGGTCTGCCAGAGAGCTCGCGGCGGGGGACGGGGGGAAGGTGCTGGAGAGAAAGCAGCCACCCCCAGGCAGTGTGGGAGCGGACCCCGCAGAGTAAAGAAGAGAATTGCGCTCTGCTTCACCCGCAAACCCCAGCAGCATCGCACCTCGAGTTCACTAACAGGGTGCATGATGCCGGCAGTTGGCCTGTGTTTTTAGGCAGGACCCAGATGCTTCCCAGGTCCCTTCTCCCAAACACTGAAGTCCTTTTTCTCCTCCTTGGCAGTCATTGCCGGGCCTAGAGCACAATACCGCATGGAATTCAGACCTTGGGTTTTCTGTTTGTTTGTTTTGTCTTTTTAGGGCCGCACCTGTGGCATAGGGAGGTTCCCAGGCTAGGGGTCGAATCGGATCTGTAGTCGCCAGCCATAGCAACTCAGGATCAGAGCCACGGCTGCGACCTACACCACAGCTCACGGCAACGCCGGATCCTTAACCCACTGAGCAAGGCCAGGGATCAAACCCGCAACCTCACAGTCCTAGTTGGGGTGTTTCCGCTGCGCCGCGACGGGAAGTCCCAGGCCTTGGGTTTATTAAATGTAAAAATTTCCTACAAGGAGCATAGAGTTCCAGGCCTCTGTTATAAAAATGCTTGCAAAGCAGCGCCTTTGGAAACCGGACCTTGTCCCATCCTGCCAGGACCCCGCTGGGACGGGGACGGTCGCCTCAAACTGAGTTCCACATTTTGTCTCAGCCGGGGAGAGACCCAGCAGATAGCGTGCCGAAAACCACCAGGCCAGGAGTGTCTGAGTTTGTCTGTCTCTGCCCAAATTCCCAGGACTATTTCGGGGGTTTCCAAGCCCATGTGGGAAGCGTCAGCCTGTGCCTGGAGGTGCAAAAAGCGCGAGATTGGACCGTTCCTGCGCCTTCACTCCCACGGCCCTCGCCTCAGGTGCTCTTCCCTCTTTCCTGGTCCCCTGGGTCCCTGTGCCAAGGCGGGCTGGATCCAGCCGGGCTATTTATAGTGCTGCTACGGGACTGGGCAGCTGGTAGGAGCAGATGTTTTCTGATAGAGCGAAAGAGAGCTATTTATACTGGGCGTTGGACGAAAACGAGTCAGAGGGCAGGCTGCAGCCGTAGTTGGTGTTCTTTGCCCTCTCGACGCTGCAGAAAGTTCATGGGACCCTCGGGTGAAAGTATGTTTCACCCCCGCTGCCTGGACAGTGCCGTTCAGCAGATGTGGCCGGAGAGCCCGCTGCCAGGCGGGCACTGAGATAAGACAGGTCCCTCTCCTTGCTGCAGTCCAGGAAGGGAGACCTCGGGGAAAGCAAATGGTGATGAGCTGGCCCATCTCTGCGCCTGACAGCACCACAGGAACACAGACGCCAATGACGGAGGCTGCTGGGCCTTGGGAAATGGTGATGGGGTGGGGAGAGGGGAGGGCGTGCTCTGGGAGGACTGCAAGGTCATGACCGCTAACCCGGCTGGGAGGAATGGACAGGAAAAGTCCGGGTGAGAAGGTGTCACCGGGGCAGCCAGGAATAGAATCGGGGGTGTGGAGGTTTTGCAGCCTGGCCTTGTGCATTCTGGGAATATCCTGGAATCAGACACTCTAAGGGCATAGGGGCTTCCTGAGGGATTTCGGCGGAGGAGGCTCAACAGGTGAGCTGGGGCTGGGCTGAAAAGCATCATGGCCCACACTCAGGAACGTGCACTAATGCAACTTCACCTTCAGAAAGGAGGAGACAGCCAACTTTGCAAGTAAGAAAGCAATCTGTTGTTCCAGGGAGCGATGGAGACTGTGGGTCTGTGAGCAAGTCCTTCCTGTGTCTCCTGTAGCACCACGCTTGGCACACAGTCCGTGCTGATAAAGGCTTCTTAAAAGAGTGGCACAAAAGAAAAAAAAAAGGTGGAGTTCCCGTCGTGGCTCAGTGGTTAACGACTCTGACTAGGAACCGTGAGGTTGCAGGTTCAATCTCTGGCCTCGCTCAGTGGGTTAAGGATCTGGGTGTTGCCATGAGCTGTGGGGTGGGTCACAGACGCAGCTCTGATTCTGAGTGGCTGTGCTATAGGCCGGCAGCTGTAGCGCTGATTGGACCCCTAGCCTGGGAACCTCCATATGCCGCCGGTGTGGACCTGAAAAGACCAAAAAAAAAAAAAAAAAAGAGAGAGAGAGAGAGAAAGAGCAGGCACACCAAGTTTCCGCGCCATTGGGAGGTGGCATGCACACCATCAATGAAATGAGTCCAGGCTTCTGACTGAGAGCCAGATGAGTCTGCGGGCACCATCCCCCTCCAGCCCCTTGAGCAGGGCCAAGCCCCCCTCCACTCCGAGATTTCCCACCATGCTTTTCCCGGCCACTGCTCGCCCTGCTCCCTGCCCCGCCCCCCTCTGTTCAGCCTGTTGCTTTATCTGCAGCATCAACCCTGGCGTGGGCCTGGCTCATGCCTACGGTGCCAAAACCAAATAATAATAATTACAACATTTCATTGAATGTTTGGGGGAGGTAAAGCAAAACGGAATATTTAAGAAGTACCCATGGTGGCTCAGCAGAAACGAGGCCAACTAACATATGTGACAACATGGGTTCGATCCCTGGCCTTGCTCAGTGGGTTAAGGATCCGGCGTTGCCGTGAGCTGTGGTGTAGGTTGCAGATGCGGCTCAGATCCCACATTGCTGTGGCTGTGGTGTAGGCCAGCAGCTGCAGCTCTGATTCGACCCCTAGCCTGGGAGCCTCCACACGCCGCAGGTTCAGCCCTAAAAAGCAAAAAAAAAAAAAAGAAAAAAGAAAAGAAAAAAAAGCAAAACAAGACAAAAACCCAAAGTGGAATATTAGCCTTCTGCTTGTCTTAAACATCCACAAGCCATTTCTGCCTTCTGGCTCCTTCAAGGGTTCTGTGAGCTCTGAGTGTCACCTTCCACTCCCTGACTGGGTTTTTTCCTAAACAAAGACGTTTTGTTCCCTGAGGAGAATGCTGGTCCCATAAGGTAAGAAGGTCATTTTTCCTACATCACAGCATGATGTGGCAGCCGTGTGACACACTTTAGACCCGGCACTAGAGGGGACAAAAAAGTAAGTACTGTCCTTGGGACAAATGTTGGAAAAGGACCAAGATCCTTTGCTTAACCACATTTTTCAGACTCCTAAAACTTCTAGGTCCATCTGTGCCCTTCATTTCTTTTTTCAGTCTTTCTTTTTTCTTTTTCTTTCTTTTTTAGGACCGCACCTGTGGCATATGGAGGTTCTCAGGCTAGGGGTCAAATCAGAGCTGCAGCTGATGGCCTACACCACAGCCACAGCAATGAGGGATCCGAGCTGCGTCTGTGACCTCCACCACGGCTCATGGCAATGCTAGATCCTTAACCCACTGATTAAGGCCATGGATAGAACTTGCATCCTCATGGATACTAGTCAGATTCTTTTTTTTTTTTTTTATCATTTTAGGGCCACACCCGTGACATATGGAGGTTCCCAGGCTCGGGGTCGAATCAGAGCTGTAGCTGCCGGCCTACACCACAGCCACAGCAACGCCAGATCCGAGCCGCACCTGCAACCTAAACCACAGCCACAGCAATGCGGGATCTGAGCCGCATCTGCGACCTATACCACAGCTCACGACCAGGGATCGAACCTGCAACCTCATGGTTCCTAGTCGGATTTGGTAACCGCTGCACCACGACGGGAACGCCCTCACTTGTACATTTCTGACCCATATCCATTTGTCTTGGTCAGGGCGTAGCAGAAGAAGCCAGAAGACATGCAAGCTGGACACCACTGGCTCAATCACTCTGAGCAGCCCCCCGCCCTCCACGATTCAAGGCAATGAGGCTAATTTGGTGGTGTCCTCGAGAGATGCACTAGGACCAGCACGAGGCGATGAGCAAAAGGTTTCAGTGCCAGACTTTGTGGAAAAGCAATGTCAGTCCCATCACAGGGACACGTGGGACACGAGGTGGAGGATGGAAGGTGAGAAAGGGGCCTTGGGTCTGCCGAGCATGCTGGGGCCTGAGGACAGTCACAGACCAGCACTGACAGGCAAAATTATAGAGCTCCCATCATGGCTCAGCGGTAACAAATCCGACTAGTATCTATCAGGATGCGGGTTTGAGCCCTGGCCTCGCTCAGTGGGTTAAGGATCCCGCGTTGCTGTGGCTGTGGTGTAGGCCAGCAGCTGCAGCTCCAATTCGACCCCTAGCCTGGGAACCTCCATATGCCTGCGGTGCAGCCCTAAAAAGCAAAGAGAAAGAAAGAAAGAGGAAAGGAAGGGAGGAAGGGAGGGAGGGAGGAAGGAAGAAATGAAGGAAAGCAAGATTACATAAGGACAGAGGGGGCAAGTCTTTCATAAAGCGAACAATATTTCATTGAAAGGCCATCCATTGGTCATTTATTCTGAGATTAAGCAATTCCATGGGAAGCACTTTCTTTGAAAAAGTGTTCCGAAGAGCACGTGGCTGTCACCCTTGACGTTCTTATTTGGCAAAATGAGAAGTGGGAAACGTTAAGTCCTTCCAATTAAAAAGCAAAACAATGGCTCTAGGAAGCCATGAATTTGAGGGCCGTCCAGAGTTTTAAGTCTGCACTTCTCCACTGCCCTGGCTGTCAGGGAAATCTCCAGAAAGAAGGCCTGCGGGAGGAACCAGGACTCTTTCTGAGAACAAGCCTGGCATCCTTTTTTCTCCACCCACCCCCTCAACAGCCCCAGTGTGAAATCTTTGTTATGACAACGTCCCAGAGCAAAAACTTGCTCAGACTAGGCAGAAGGTCCTGGCAAGCCAGAGGCCGGCCCCAGATCCCAGCCCCCACCCCCTCCCCGGCCAGTCTGACCTGTGGAGCCCCACCCCCACCCCCGGTAAAACAGCATAAGGAGGTTCCCGGGCTGGAGATAGAAACTGAGCTGCTGCAGGTCCTTAACCCACTGTGTCACAGTGGGAACTCCCAGAACTGCTTTTTGAGATCCAGGGCCCCCTGCCCTGGGAGTGGTCTGGGGGCTCTGCCGTTAAAGTATCTAGACTGTGAGGTCTCCTGAGCTGCCCTCCCCAGCATTCCGGGCTCCCCTGGGCATGTGTGTTGGGGGGCCAGGTGGGAAAGCCACCTACGCATGGTCAACATGGAGCCCAGTGAGGCCAGGAGCCTGTAACTGGTGGAAGCATCCACGGGTGGAAGAGGCACACAGCAAGAGTGGCCACCTCGGGAACGGAACACAGCGCAGACTCCCAGGCCAAGAACATCGACTGCTCTGGGGCCTGGCTTCTGCAGTCTGAGAGCAAACTGCACCGTCAGGCAGAAAGCAGGGCAGAGGGGGATCGCACCGCACTGCATCCTGTGACTTTTTTGGGGGGAGCCATGCCAGTGTCATGCAGAAGTTCCCAGGCCAGGGATCGAACCCAAGCCACAGCAGTGACAACGCCAGATCCTGAATCTGCTAAGCCACCAGGGAACTCCATCCTTGTAACTTTTACACACTTGTGCTCATCCAGGTGCAAACACACACCACTTGTGGCATGAGCCCATCCTCTCGCTCACCTGCTGGAAACATCGAGTTTCCCGCTCAGTGCTCTGGAGCCCGCCTTTCCTAGCTAGGATTCCGAGCAGCTTTCACTTATGGGCCCCGTGGACAGTGAGCGCCATGACGATGCACTCTGTCCTGGGACATCCTCCCCAGGCACACGTGACAGAGGGTGGCCCAGTCTCTGTGTAGCCGAGGACTTTGGTCGTGGCCGCCTTAGAACGACAAATAGCTCCAATAAACAACATCTTGGTGCAGTTTCTTGGCATAGCAGCTGCACCTGAGATTAACAGGTCTGTAAATAGGATCTTTTTAGAGAAAGCCTCCCTTTTGTCAGGTCCTTTTTTTTTTTTTTTTTTTTTGGCCACTCCCATGGCACGTGGAAGGTCCCAGGTCCAGGAACTGAATCTGAGCCACAGCAGTGAGAACACTGATCCTTTACCTGCTGAGCCACGAGGGAACTCCCCGTCAGATCCACTTCTTTTGGGTCGCTTCACCACTAAAAATCCCAAATGGGGTTGATGCTGTCCTTGGAAAAGGGGGAAATTATTTTTGAGTCACCAAACGGAATGGAAACGAAGAAGGGAACGCCATTTGTGGTCTGTTGCTCAGTACAAAAGCTGGTTATTAGATCAAAGACCCCTTGTCAGGTCAGCCGAGTTTTCTCCCATAGAACCAGCAGGCTCCCCCATTGGGCAAGTGTGGTGCCAGGGATTAGCTGGCAAAGTGGTGGCTGTGAGCAGCTGGAAGGCGCACCCACCCGCTTTCCTGAGGCTCTGAAATCTGGAAGCGAGACCAGGGAGCAGTAAAGGAGCGTGGCGCCCTCTGGCGCGAGTGGGTCACAACGTCTCTCCCAAGCGCCCTGCGTCCCTCCTCTCGGGTGGTGGACTCGGGCCTTCACCTTCAGTCACCCAACATCTTCCCACCTTTGGGCAGATGCCAAGATGAGCAGCTTTGCTTGTGTCCCTTCGAGTGCTGCATCCTCGCTCAGGCAAGGTGAGGTTGATGCCCTTCAGTCTTGGAAGACTTAACTGGGATTTTGGCCAAGTTGCGAGGGCGGCGTTTATCCCCGGGAAGATGCATAGACCATCGAAGGGCTGAGATCGCGGAAAGGCAGATGGCCAAGGGGTCCCTTGGGCTCCCAGCTGCTGCCCGCGCGTCCTAGGGCAGGAAGCCATAGCCGGCCAGCATCACCGCTGTGGCCCCAGAGTTTTCCTCCACCGTGAGGAAGAGCAGAAGACTCCAGGAAGCCCAAGCATCTTTGTCCATCTTGGATAAAAGCGCTTGTCAGGTACGATTACAGAAGTTCCCAGGGAAGATGAAAAACAAAGGCCACATGCGTGTAAAAGGACCTGGCCTCGAAACAATCCAACATCAGCGCCCGTCTTCTGGGTCAGGTGGAAACGGTTGGGAAAGGCCAAAGCGGATGGGTCCTGGGCGTTCCGGGCCCCAGCTTGAAGCCAAGAGGAACTTACAGGGAGGGAGCTCTGGACGCAGCCCGGACTCCGCCAGAATCTCTCCAGGCTCCGATTTACACGCCTGACATTTCCAGCCCCAGACCCAGATTCCATGCAGGGGCGGATGATTTGATTCCCGTAAAAGAACATATGTGGCTGCGCCCGCAGAATTGATAAGGGGTTCTGGGCTCGAACCCCGAGTCACCGGGGATCCAGCAGGAATTTCTCTCTCTGCCATATGTGTTATTCAGGAGATGGGATCCTTCCAAGCATTCTGATATTCCTCCGAGGGACCCACCGCTGACCGTCTTGGCATCATGCAGAGGGGCTGCCACGTACCGACACCTGGAGGAGGCCAGCACCCACCTCCTGCGGGGCTGGGAGGTCCTTGAAGCCGGGCTCTCCGAAGACTCAGCAGGGACCCTGAGAAAGAAATCCAGAAGATTGCTTCACGACGTCATGGGCCCTACTGGAGAAGATCTGAAGGCTGCATGTACTCTCTAGCCTTAAATGCCATTTTTCTTTTTTTGATGGCTGCACCCAAGGCGTATGGAAGTTCCTAGGCCAGGGATTGAAGCCCAGCCGAAGCTGCAGCAATGCCAGATCCTTTAACCACTGTGCCAGGGCCAGGAACCAAACACACGCCTCCGCAGCGGCCCCAGCTGCTGCAGTCAGGTTCTTAACCCACTGGACCACAGCGGAAACTCCAATAGGCCAAATCTGAGATAGATTTCTTTTTTTCTGGAAGTACAAGAGCACCGATGACCTAACTTGAAAACATCCCTGAATTTTCACTGGAGCAAGAAAATAAGAGCCTTTTTTTTTTTGGACCCACCCGCGGCATGCAGGGGTTCCCAGGCCAGGGATCAAACAGCACCACCAAATTGACCTGAGCCACTGCAGTGACAATGCCAGATTCTTAACCCACTGAGCAACCAGAGAATTCCAGTAAGAGCTTTCTTAAGTTCAGAGTCTTGGTGGTGGTGGTGGTGGTGGTGGTGGGAGGGGATTTGTCCCGGAAGAAGGAGCGGGGTAGGGGGGCATTGGGGGAGCCTTTACTGCAGGTTCCACTGCCCCCCTCTTCCCTCTGATGGTTCCATTCCTCATCTTTGCCCCTAATCACTTCTTTTCTTTCTTTTTGTCCCTCTCTCTCTCTCTCTCTCTCTCTCTCTCTCTCTTTTTTTTTGTCTTTTTGTCTTTTCAGGGTCTTACCCATGCCATATGGAGGTTCCCAGGCTAGGGGTTGAATGGGAACTATAACTGCCAGCCTACACCACAGCCACAACAACTCGGGATCCAAGCCGAGTCCGCGACCTACACCACAGCTCACGGCAACACCTGATCCTTAACCCACTGAGCAAGGTCAGGGATCAAACACACGTCCTCATGGATACCCGTCGAGGTCATTAACCACTGAGCCACCATGGGAACTCCTCACTTATTTCTTATTCTTACTTTTGTGGCATATGCATTTTTTTATTGAGATGGAATTCACACACGATACAATTCACCCTTTTAAAGTTACACCAGGCAGTGGCTCTTAGTATATTCGCAGAGTTGTGTAACCGACACTACAATCTATTTCAAAACATTTTTGTCACCCGAAAAGAAACCCTGCACTCTTGAGCCATCATCTGCTAATCTTCCCACGCCCTGGAACCCCAGGCAGCCACTAATCTACGCTCTGTCTCTAGGAATTTGCCTGTTTGGGACATCTCATATAAATGAACGCGCACGATAGGCTGTATTTTGTGACTTGCTCCTTAATGTTTCAAAGTTGATCAGTGTTGTAGCATACATCACTACTTCATTTCCTTTTATGTATAAGTAATTTTTCATTGCATGGACATATCACGTTTTATGTATCCATTCACCAGCTGGTGGTCATTTGCCTCATTTCCACTTTTTGGCTACTAGGAGCGGTGCTGGGATGAGCATTGGTGAACACAATTTTGTTTACACACAGGTTTTCATTTCTCCGGGGTAGATACCAAGGAGTGAAATTGCTGGACCATATGGAAACTCTACGTTTAACCTTTCCAGGAACTGCCACACTGTTTCCACTCCTGTTCCCTTGTTGTCTAAGTATTGGTTGGTCGAGTTTAGCAAAACAATAACAGTATCCCTGGACCTTTCCAGAAAGATTCGAAACAAGCCCTAGGGTGAAATCTCGGTTTTAGCCAAGGAAGTTGGCTAACCGGCTCCTTTGGTTAGATGAAATTAAGAATAATAATGCTTTCCAAAACCCTGGTTTGTTTAAACTTTTGTTAGGAGGTCTGCTGATTCAACTTCACACATTATAACTGCATCCTTTCGAACGAAGGGAACAGCTCCCACTGTGGCACGGGGCTTGGGAATCTGGCTGCAGCAGTGCGGATCTCTGCAGAGGCGCATGTGCGATCCCTGTGGTTCAGATTCAATCCCTGGTCCAGAAATTTCTACAGGCCATGGGTTCAGACATTGAAAAAAAAAAGAATAAGAAAGAAAGAAAGAGAGAGAGAGAGAGAGAAAGAAGCAGGGAAGATCATGTGACTTTCTTTGGAAGACAGGCTGTCCTTTCTTCAAGCATGGCACCTTTGAAACATTGAAACGTAGTCAATTTCTAATGTTGTGTTAATTTCAGATGTACAGCAAAGTGACTCAGTTATGTGTGTGTGTGTGTAAATATGTGTGTGTATGTGTCTGTATATATGTGTGTGTATGTATATGTGCATGTGTGTATATGTGTGTGTATGTGTGTGTATGTATGTGTGTGTGTGTGTATGTATCTGTGTGTGTATGTGTGTGTGTGCAAATGTGTGTATGTATCTGTGTGTGTGTGTGTGTGTGTGTGCGTGTGTATACACACACATACACACATATTATTTTTCAGATTATTTTCCCTTACAGGTTATTACAAAATATTGACAACAGTTCCCGGTGTTATGCAGTAGGCCCTTGTGGTTTATTTTATGTAGAGTGGCGTGTCTCTGTTAATCCCAAACTCCTAATTTATCCCTCCCCCCACTTATTAAGGGCCCGGGGACTGGGTGCTCAGGATCCACTGGTGAACAAGACAGACGCTCTCTTTCCCTTCCTGGGCTGAGTTCTCGTCCGGGAGAGAGTCAGCCAATACAGACAAAATTACTGCTTTGCCGGGAAGGGAAGGGAAGGGCTGAGAGAAAATTACAAAGGTGTGGGCTGCCGAGGGAGGGGGCTGTTTCAGACACGTGGTCAGGGACCTCCTCCCAGGAATGTTAGTTTTGTTGCCATGGCAAGGTTCCACAAATTCAATAGTTTAAAACCACGCCCACTCTTTTTTTTTTCTTATAGTTGATTTACAATGTCTCTTCAATTTCTATTGTACAGCAAAGTGACCCATTCATACATATATGCACATTCTTTTTTTTTTCACACTGTCTTCCATCATGTTCCAACCAAGAGTCTGGACAGAGTTCCCTGTGCTGTACACTAGGACCTCATTGCTTATCCATTCTAAAAGTCGTAGTTTGCATCTACTAACCCCCAACTCCCAGTCTATCCCACTCCTTCCCGTCTCCCCACACTTGTTTTTTAAGTTTTCTTTATGATGTTTGCTTTATGATGTTGCGATAATTTCTTCTGCACAATGCAGGGATTCGGTTAATTGGATACGCACATCAGCATCCCTGCTTTTTAGCGCTCAGTCCTGTAGGTCAGAAGTCTGGGTGGCCTCCCCCGGGTTCTGTGCTCAGGGCCTCACACGGCCAAAATCAGTGCATTGCCTGGCCCGAGTCTTCCCAGGAAGCTCTCAGAGAGAACCCACTTCCAAGCTCATTCCAGTCGTTCGCAGAATCCGATTTCTTGCAGCCCTTAGACATCTTAGTCTCTTCCAGCTGCCGTCACGGAATAGCAGAGAACACAGCATCATCGGCTTAAACAACAAACAGCTAGCTATTCCCCACAATTCTGGAAACTGGGAAGTCCAAGGTCAAGGTGCCAGCAGATTCACTGTCTGGTGAGAGGCCACTTCCTGGTTCATTCGTTACACTGTGGCCTTCTGGCTGTGTCCTCAAAACTCAGGGGGCAAAGGGGGGCCTCTTTTATAAGGGCACTAATCTCATCCATAAAGGCTCCACTGTCCCAAGCAAGTCGCCCCCCGAAGCCCCCCCCCCAAACACCGCCATACTGGGGACTAGACTTCAACACCTGAATTTGGAGAGACACAAACATTTAGGCTACAGCGAGGGCTAAAGGACTATCTTCCGGTTGGTGTCAGTGGGGAGGTTACTCTCAGCAACTCGGGGGCACCCACATTCCTTCTCGCGTGACCCCTCCGTCTTCAAAGCAACAATGGCGTCCAGTCTCTCACCCCTTGCCTTCAACTTCTTCGGCCACCAACTGGAGAAATCCCTCTGCTTTTTTTCCTTCTTTGGCTATGCCCGCAGTACGTGGGTCAAACCTGAGCCACAGCAGTGACCTGAGCCACAGCTGTGACAGCAGGCCCTTAGCCTTCTGAGCCACCAGGGAATTCCAAAAGCTCTCTGCTTTTAAGGGCTCCCGTCTTCCCAGCTTCAGGTCAACTGTGTCATCACACAGCATCGCACAACGCAGGAGCGAGGGGATAGCTCCTCATAGCCACGGGTTCCAGAGTGAGGGACACCGAAAAGGGAAGGGCATTTTAATTTTACTTATTTATTGTTGCTTTTTAGGGCCGACCCCAGTCTATGGAAGTTCCCTGGCTCGGGGTCGAATCGGAGCTGCTGCCGTAGCCACAGCAACTCGGGATCCGAGCCACCTCTGTGACCTACACCACAGCTCACGGCGATGCCGGATCCTTAACCCACTGAGCAAGACCAGGGATTGAACCCGCAACCTCATGAATACTAGTCAGGTTCTTTAGCACTGAGCCACAGCGGGAACTCCGGGAAGGGCATTTTTAGAGTTCCGCCAAGCACGGACGTTGACACTGAGACCCGGGACAGAGGGAGGAGTCAAGGATGTGACAAGTGAAGGACAGGAGTGGGGGTGAAAGCAGTTTAGTCCCTGAGAGGGACGGAAAGGCCCACGTGGGCTACCGGGAAGCATGTGAAGTGGGGTGTGGCCTGAGAGGAGGGGAGCGCAGGGGGAGACCCTCAGCTACTGAGGTCCTAGTAGACAGCCCTGCACGGGATGGAGGTGGAAGTATACTAATCCCAGGACGCTTGGAGGAGACTGCCTTTAGAATTAAACCCTTGAAACTGCTTTTTAAACAATAGCTTGATGGGAGTCCCCGTCCTGGCTCAGCAGTTAATGAACCTGACTACTCTCCGTAAGGACAAGGGTCCGATCCCTGGCCTCGCTCAGTGGGTTGAGGATCGGGCTTTGCCGTGAGCTGTGGTGTAGGTCACAGACGCAGCTCGGATCCAGTGTTGCTGTGGCTGTGGTGCAGGCCAACGGCTATAGCTCCGATTCGACCCCTAGCTTGGGAACCTCCATATGCCTCGGGTGTAGCCCTAACAAAAAAAGACCAAAAAAAACCAAAAAATAGCTTGATGGGAGTTCCCTTGTGACTCAGTGGGTTAAAGATCTGAGATCGTCACTGTTGTGGTATGGGTTCAATCCCTGGCCCCCGGAACTTCTATATGCTGTGGGTGTGGCCAAAAAAGTTAACACAGTTTAAGATATAAGGTATCGCTGACATGCAATAAACAGCACTTCTTTTTTTTGGCCTAGCCCACAGCAAGCGGAAGTTCCCAGGCCAGGAAACAAACCCACGCCACAGCAGTGACAGTGCCAGAGCCTTAACCCACTGAGCCAGCAGAGAATTCCAAAAACGGCACAAATTTAAACTTGTACACTTTGTGTATACAAAGTGTGTACTTTGATAGCGTTTGACACATATATGCATCCATGAAAGCATCTCCATAATCAAGCTAATGAGCGCATACACCACTCACTGAGTTTTCTTGCACTGAAAACGTTCCTCGGGCTCCTTATGATTTCTTCCTCCCTCCTCTTCTGCTCCCCCATCCTTAGGCAGCTGCTGATCTGTGGCAATAGATTGGTTTGCATTTTCTAGAGTTTTGCGTAAATGCAATCATACAATATTGTTATGGCATGAACTGTGCATACACCTGCTCCTCCGCCTCCAAAGTCACAGGTTGAAACCCAATCCCCGGAGTTCCCTTCGTGGCTCAGTGGTTAACGAATCTGACTAAGAACCATGAGGTTGCGGGTTCGATCCCTGGCCTTGCTCAGTGGGTTAAGGATCTGGTGTTGCCGTGAGCTGTGGTGTAGGGTGCAGACGTGGCTCGGATCCCGCATTGCTGTGGCTGTGGCGGAGGCCGGCAGCTACAGCTCCTGTTAGACCCCTAGCCTGGGAACCTCCATATGCCGCGGGTGCAGCTCTACATAAAAAGCAAAAAGACAAAAAAAAAAAAAAAAAAAAACCCAATCCCCAGGACCTCAGAGTGGGAGATAAGGTCTTTTAAGTGGTAATTAACTTAAAATGAGGTCCTTAGGGGCCCTGATTCTATATGACTGGTGTGTCTTTATAAGAAGAGATTAGGACACAAACCCACAGATAGATGACCACGTGAAGACACCAGAAGCAGATCCATCTAGAAGCCAAGGAGACAAGCCTGGGAAGAAACCAGACCTGTCAATGCTGCCATTTCAGGCTTCTAGCCTCTAGAAATGTGAGACATTTCTGTTGCTTAAACCATATAGTCTGAGGTACTTTGTTACTGCAACCCTAGCAAACTAATACAAAGACGTGGAGTTTTTTTTCTTCTTTCACTCAACATAAATATTGTGAAATTAATCTATGTTTTTGCATATAGCATTAGTTCATTTCTTTTTATTGTTGAGCAGTATTTCACCATATGTGTATCGGAGTTCCATCGTGGATCAGTGATAACAAACCTGACTAGTACCCGTGAGGATGCGGCTTCCATCTCTGGCCTCGCTCAGTGGGTCAGGGATCCGGCGTTGCTGTGAGCTGTGGTGTAGGTAGGTCACAGACGAGGCTCGGATCTGGCATTGCCGTGGCTGCGGCGTAGGCCAGCAGCTGCAGCTCCGACTGAACCCCTAGCCTGGGAACCTCCATTATACAGCAGGTGCAGCCCTAAAAAGAAAAAAAAAAAAAAATTCATCGTATGGGTATAGCCCAGTTTATTTATCCGCTCAACTGTTGATGGACGTTCATGCTGTTTCCAGTTTTAACTCATAAATAATGCTGCTATGGACGTATGTCTTTGTGTGGATGTATACTTCCTTTTCTTTGGGATAAATTCTTAGTTGTAGAATGAATGGCTGGGTCCTGTAGCAGGTGTATGTTTAGCCTTTTAAAAAACTGTTAAACCGTCTTCCAAAGTGGTTATGCAATTTTCCATTCTCACCAGGAATATCTGTTTTTTTTAATAATTTTTTTTTTGCATTATAGCTGGTTTATAGATTTCTGTCAGATTTTCCAACTGCACCATGTTCACCAGAAATATCTGAGAGTTTGAGAGGCTCCTCATCGCCATCACTTAAAGACAAGTTCAGTCTTTTTTTTTTTTTGGCCATGCCTGTGGCATGTGGAAGTTCCAAGGCCAGAGGTCAAATGCGTGCCACAGCAGTGACAACACCAGATACTTAACCCTCTGAGCCACCAGGGAACTCCTGGTCTTTTGCATTTTAGCCGTTCTCATAGGTGTGTAGCAGTATCTCATTGTGGTTTTAATTTGCATTTCCCTGATGAGTAATGATTTGAGCATTTTCTCATAGGTTTGTTGGCCAGCCAATAAAAATAACACAAGCTTATTGTGTAAAATAAACGTGATTCGTTTGTTCAAACATTTCACTGATTTTTTTTGGCCACGCCCGAGGCCGGCAGAAGTTTCTAGGCCAGGGACTGAACCTGTGCCACAGCAGTGACAACACCAAACCCTTAGCCGTGAGGTCATTAGGGAAATCCTCGACCATTTTTTAAATAGATTGTTTTCTTATCAACTTTTGAAAGTTCTTTATATATTTTTAATACAAGTCCATTGTCAGACATATGATTTGTAAATATTTTCTACCAGTCTGTAGCTTGCCTTCAGTCCCTTAATAGTGTCTTTCAAAAAAATAGAAATTTTAAGTTCAATTTTTGATTTGGTCTTTTTTCTTTTTTTTGCCTTTTGTCATTTCAGGGCCGCGCCCGCGGCATATGGAGGTTCCCAGGCTAGGGGTCTAATCGGAGCTGTAGCCGCTGGCCTACACCACAGCCACAGCAACACCAGATCCGAGCAGCATCTGCAACCTACACCACAGCTCACAGCAATGCCGGATCCTTAACCCACTGAGCAAGGCCAGGGATCAAACCCGTAACCTCATGGTTCCTAGTCAGATTCGTTAACCACAACGCCACGCGCCACAACGGGAACTCCTTTGATTTGGTCTTTACGGGTTATGCTTTTGGTTTTCACATCTAAAATCTTGGCTGAGTTTCCACTGCGGCACAGTGGGTTAAGGATCTAAGGTGGCATCTGCAGCAGTTCTGGTGGCTACTGAGGCATGTGTTCAACCCTCAGCCCCGTGCAGTGAGTTAACGATTCTATGTTGCAGCGGCTGCAGCTTAGGTCACAGCTGCATCTCAGATTCAGTTGCTGGCTGAGGAACTTCTATATGCCATGGTGTGGTAAAAAAAAAAGCTTTGCCTAACTTTTTTTATTATTATTAGAGCCTCACCCACAGCATATGGAGGTTCCCAGGCTAGAGGTCAAATTGGAGCTGCAGCTGCTGGTCTACGCCACAGCCACAGCAACACCGGCACCAGTGCTGAGCCACATCTGTGACCTATGCCACAGCTTGTGGCCATGCCTGTTTCCTAACCCACTGAGCAAAGCCAGGGATTGAACCCACATCCTCACAGACACTATGCTGAGTTCTTAACCCACTGAGCAACAACAGGATCTCTAAAGATGTTTTAACTATTCTATGTCCAATGCATTTTCATTCGAATTCTAAAATCATTTTGTCAATATCTGCCACCAAAAGGCCTGCTGGTATTTTGACTGAGATTGTATAAAACCTAGATCAATCCAAGGAGAGTTGACGCCTTGACAGCATATTTTTTTAATTAAGATATAATTCAGGAGTTCCCATCCTGGCTCAGTGGTTAACGAATCCAACAAGGAACCGTGAGATTGCAGGTTCGATCCCTGGCCTTGCTCAGTGGGTTAAGGATCCGGCGTTGCTGTGAGCTGTGGTGTAGGTCGCAGATGCGGCTCAGATTCCGCGTTGCTGTGGCTGTGGCGAAGGCCGGCAGCTACAGCTCCTGTTAGACCCCTAGCCTGGGAACCTCCATATGCCGCGGTGCGGCCCTGGAAAAGACAAAAAAAAAAAGATATAATTCACATACCATAATATTCACCATTTAAAAGTATACTGGTCAACTCAATCTGATGCTCTCAAATTGATCGTGATGATTTTTGTATGCCTATAATTGTAATAAAATTCATGAAGCAATGAAAAAATAAATGAATCAAAGCACACTATCTGGCGGCTTCTAGTGCACTCACAGCACTATGGGACCGTCACCACCATCAAATTCCAGAACATTTTCATCGCCCCAAAAAGACGCCCCGTACCCGTTAGCTGTCACTTCTCATTGCAACTCCCCCGGCCCCTGGCAGCCACTGATCGACTTTCTGTCCCTGTGAATTTGCTTATTCCGGATATTTCATGTCACTGGAACCCTACAACATGTGCCCTTTTGTGTCTGGCTTCTTTCACTAAAGTATGATGTTTTCAAGTTTCATCCTGGTTAGAGCAGACGTCTCAGCAATTTTGAGTCTACAGCACCCAAATAAACCTTGAGATAGCTCAACCCAGGACAGTGTGCAGAAACCACTCCTTTCTTCTTTCTTTCTTTTCCCTTTGTTTTTCTTTTTCAGGTGCGCCCCCGGCATGTGGAAATTCTAGGACCAAGGATAAAACCCACACCACGGCCACAACCCGAGCCACTGCAGTGACAAAACTTGATCCCTAACCCACAGCACCACAAGAGAACCCCAGAAACTGCCTTTTATTTTATTTTATTTTATTTTATTGTCTTTTTGCCTTTATCTAGAGCTGCACCCGCGGCATATGGAGGTTCCCAGGGTAGGGTCTAACAGGAGCTGTAGCTGCTGGCCTCCGCCACAGCCACAGCAACGTGGGATCTGCACCACGTCTGCAACCTACACCACAGCTCACAGCAACACCAGATCCTTAACCCACTGAGAAAGGCCAGGGGTCGAACCCGCAACCTCATGGTTCCTAGTCGGATTCGTTAACCACTGAGCCACAAAGGGAACTTCCCCAGAAACTGCCTTTTAGAATGACCCCCCCCGGAATCAGCTTTCATAACATATACATATCTGCTTATTCTTATTGTAAACACTGTGATTAATTTCTGGTTAGCAGAGGGGATGGATGGGTTTATAAAATCGCTGAGCTTTAGAACTGACAGGAAACTTAGAAACTGTGTGGTGACGAGGTCGCACACCCGTTGCCCAGCGGCCAGCGTGGCAATCAGATGTGTTTTTGTGGTCTATACAGGAAGCCTTTAATACAGGAGCCAAGATTTCAGAATTTGGGAATTTTCACCAAAAATCCTCTTTAAAAAAATCAGATGTCTGGCAGCCCAGGGCCTACATTTTGCCTGGAGGGGGGAGTCAGGGTGACAGGAGGCGCCTCTTTCTAGGTTTCGCTGGTCACCCCTCCCCGACCTGTGTCCCCACATCTGCCCCCTTCACTGTCAGGTTACCTGCCTGCCCTGTACACAGCTGAACTTGAACTTGCTCCTAAAAATCAAATGTATAAAAGTATACTATGTATTCCTTTTATAAATAAACCCTGGAGAGTTACAGATTTTGCGGAGGGCAGGTAATGAGTTAGGGGCACACCATGAATGCTGACATCGAATCCTGCGCTTTTCCTGCCGTGACCCCCCCTCCACTAGGGTGACCAAACCCTCCTGGTTTTAGAACCTAGAGCCTGGAGCCCACAACTCTCTCTCTGTCCCAGATAAACTGGGATGGTTGGTCACTCTACCTCTCGGTTCTCACCCTTCTCTCCCACCAAAAACTGGAACACAGCACAACATAATCAATCGGAGGTATGTTTTAAAAAATAAAAATAAAGCAAGAGTTCCCTAATGGCTCATCCAGCGTTGTCGGCGTTGTGGCTTAGGTCACTGCTCTGGAGCAGCTTCGATCCCTGGCCCAGCAACTTCCCCGTGTCTTGGGCTCAGCCAAAAAATAAAATAAAAAGTGAAGGCGGGAGTTCTGGTTGTGGCTCAGCAGGTTAAGAACCTGACTAGTGTCTGTGAAGATGCGGGTTCCATCCCTGGCCTTGCTCAGTGCGTTACGGATCTGGCATTGCTGCAGGCTGCGGCGTAGGTCCCGGATGCAGCTCAGCTCTGGCATTGCTCCCATTCGACTCCTAGTCCAGAAACTTCCATATGCCACAGGGGTGGCCCTAAAAAGACCAAAAAAAAAAAAAAAAAAAGTGGGAATTCCCGTTGTGGCGCAGAGGAAACCAATCCCACAGGAACTAAGAGGTTGCGAGTTCAAACCTTGGCCTCACTCAGCGGGTTAAGGATCCAGCGTTGCCGTGAGCCGTGGCGTAGGTCACAGATATGGCTCAGATCTGATGCTACTGCGGCTGTGCCGTAGGCCGGCAGCTGTAGCTCCGATTGGACCCCTAGCCTGGGAAACTCCATATGCTGCGGGTGTGGCACTAAAAAGCAAAAGCAAAAAAAAAGGTGGAGGTACAATGACCTAAGATCTCGTCTTTCCTTGGGCCTGGCTTGCTGGACCAGATGTGGTTATCAGCACCGCACCCCAGCTTCCTCCTGATCCAGGCAGTGTGCGGTGCCCTCCTTAAGGCCCTGACTGGGTGGGGCGTCCTGGGCTTCCTGGGGCCTGCCGGCAATGGGCCTGAGGCTGGCGGACGCCCGGCACTGAGGGGGCCCGGGTCCCAGCTGGCCGCGGTGTGCTGAGCCTTGCCGCCAGCTGGCCGCACGCACCGCTGTTTATGATTAGGTAGCTGACTGCACTCGGAACCCAGCAAGCCGCTGATGAAAGCTGTGAAGAGAACATTGTTATACGACTTTTTCATAGTTTCCCAAGTAAATATTACACTCACTGCTGCTTGGATTACTAATGCCTTGGAAGTGGGGGCCGAAATCTGTTCCCAAACAGACTCCTCTCTCTTTTTTTTTTTCTCAGTCACCTAGGCGCTCGGCATTGTTGTTGAAATGTTTTCCTGGGCTCACCCGTCCTCGTCGCTCGGTACATTCCCTCGGAGAGAACTTGGCACCCCGTAAGCACGGGTGGCCCAGCAGCCTCCGTTCCCAGCTCCTCCACTCCAGCTCCGAATCCAGCGGGCAGCCTGCCGTGGGCAGGTGACCCCAGAGTCCTGGGACATAGGTGCAAAAGCGATCGGAGAGGCGGTCGCAGGAGACACTGCTTTGAACAGGCGACTTCAGGCGGGAGGAAAGGACCCGGCCGGACCCGCGACCTCCAGGCCCCACTCGGGGGCACTTAACTCTTAACCTCTGGCCTCCTGGGGACAGTAGGGGAGGGGGCCTGTACCCACAGAGCTCTCGGGGCTCTGCTGTCTTTATTACTGCTTATAAAAGCTAGTCAGCAGATGGTTTGGCTTAGAGAAACTATGCAGCCAGGGTTATTTAAAAAAAAAAAAAAAAGCAGAAAAATGAGGAGAGGCAAAGGGAAAAGCAGGAAGGCTTGTCCACAGCAGGGTCGGTGACAGCTTGTAAATCCCAGTGCAGCTAGTTTTGCTTGTATCTGGCTGGGATTCCTCCGTCCTCACCGAAGCCATCTGTCCCCAGAGAAGCCCCGATAAAATGTGTCTCGGAGCTCCTCTGTGGCTAAGTGGGTTAAGGATCTGGCGTTTTTCACTGCAGCATCTGTTGTCGCTGCTGTGGCACGGGTTCGATCCCTGGCCCGGGGAACTTCCACACGCCATGGGCACGGCCAAAAAAACACCTCATCTAGAAAACAGCCTCCACCCTCCTCCTCATCCTCTTTGCTGTGCGTTGTCCCCCCCACATCCCCATGACGCTCTGGTCAAATGGGTCTGGGGTGCGTCAGGCCACCGGTGACACACGTGGGCTGTCCTCTGGAGAGGCCGGTCCCACGGGAGGCCACGGAGGTCCCGCCCCTCCCGCAAGGCGGGGGGGACAAGCTGGAGAGCTCCGAGTGGGAGCCGAGAGCACGGATCTCCTGCGGGGAGAAAGAACGGTGGGGGAGGGGGGCTTGGCTTCATACCTGGTGGCGACCTCAGCCAGGACAAAGCCGCTGCCTCACTCAGATCCTGAGAGCCTTCCCTGGAGGAGAAGCCCAGGACGCTGGCTTAGGGTCCAACCACAGGATGGAGACTTTTTTTTAATTTAATTTGAGTATCGCTGATTTTTTTTTTTTTTTTTTTTTTGGCCACCCTGAGGCATATGGATGGAGTTCTTGGGGCCAGGGATCAAATCCAAGCCGCAGTTCACAGTTGCGACCTAAGGCACAGCTGCAGCAATGCCGGATCCTTAACCCACTGTGCCGGGCTGGGGATCGAACTTGCATCCCAGCATTCCCAAGAGGCTGCTGAGCCCATTACACCACAGCAGACTCCAGGACGGGGACTCTGAAACAGGGAGAAGGCAGAGATGCCTCGAACCCACACTAGGAGCCCCCTTCCCACGCCCTCAGCATCTCCCAGAGGGGCACCTGGCTGCCAGGATTCAGAGGGAGGTGGCAGAGAGAGGAAGGGCAGGGGGTGGGGCTGCATCCTCTTGTCAGCTGTGTAATATTCCAGCCCAGCTCCACAGGGCGCTTGTCCCACATCTAAGAGAGAAACCTCGAGAGGCAAAAAAAAAAAAAAGTGTAATTCTGAAGGATCTAGAGGAAACTGAAAAGAGCAAGGCTTCCGTGTGCAGTATCCTAAAATGCATGGGCTGAGCCTTCTGGCTCATTTACTTCAGCTAAAGCAACACGTACAGACATTAGAAAGAGGACACAGCCTGCAAGGAGCTGGGAAGGGGCCACAGGCAGCTGCAAACCCAGGAGACGAGTCCAGGTCAGCCCAGCGCGGGCCAGGGGGTGCTCTAAGGCCAGGCTGCTCCAGGTGTGGCCCACGGACCTGTGCTGGTCACAGCTAACAGCTTGTCACAAAGCCCACAGAGTAAGTATAGAAATCAAGACTGAGCCCTGAGAAACCTAGACGCCTTCCACCCTCCTCAGCTTTCTCTTATTATATTTTGTGAAACGCAATTTCGTGACCATTGAATCTAATAATAAGAAAAGAAATCGGGGCTTGTATTTTGTATGGCTTTTGTTTCTTCCATTTCATTGCTCTGCCCTATGTCATGGTTACTGTATTTCACCAAGGTGGCAGTCGGCCATGGATGGGAAACTGAAAACGGGGCCTTCCCTGCAGATTCTCACTGGCCTGCGGGATGGGAAGCACCCAGAAAAGAAGCCCATCCTCGATCCCGGGACAAAGAGTAGCATCCACGAGGCAGCAGGGGCTGCAGCAGCTCTGGGGCGGGGGTGGCGTGAGAGCGCACAGGGACGCAGAACAGGCAGCCAAGAGCTGGGCCCTCCAGGACACACAAGTACCACAGCCCCTAGACCCCCCTGCCCCCACCAGGCATAAAAACAGGGGTGACGGGAGCAAGCCCTGCAGGGGAGAGGGTCACTGGCCAGGAAAGAGGCTGTGGGTGCAGAAGTGAGGACTTCTAGGGGTGGGAGGTCTTGGGACCCCCTGGGCAGGCTTTGCTATGACTCTGTAGCCCCCCCTTCTTTCCCCATCCACTTGCATCAGGTGGAAACCCCAGACGCACAGCCCAAGGGACGAGGGTGCTGTGGCTTTTTTCCAAAAATCACGACCACCCCCATCCCCTCCACTACGTGCTCGCCAGTCCCTGTCCTGACACCCACATGGCCTGTGGGACAGGGAAGGCACCTTCTAGCCCTCTGGGCTCTCTCCTCTCGGAGCGGGTGGTGAGAAGGGCCCTTGGAACATGCCAGAACTTCAAAAACGCTGTTGGCTTCAACCCAAGATGGAACCTGGTGTTATGCTTCTATTTGTGTGAAGTGTAAAAACAGGCAAAACTCTGAGCAGCTGGGATAATGGTCACCCCGGGGACGCAGTGACGAGAACAGGGGACCGGGGACCTTTGGGGCGCTGCTATTGATCGGGTGGTGGGGGGTAAAAGGGAGAGCTAGGGTGGCCAAAAAAATAAATAAATAAATTGTACTGTCTTAACTTGTCCACATTTCTCATGTATATTAAACTTCAACTAAACGTTTGAAAAACCTATCGTCTCCAACCATCACAGCAAAAACAAAATAAAATGTGGGGGCAAGGGTCTTGCTCGATGCTGCTCCTCCTGCGTGAAAAGTGCTGAGTTGTAGACCCCCCCCCCAAAAAAAAAAACCACACAATTACCCTGTAAGAGAAGCTGGGATCTGTTTTTGGGTCACTGTTTTCCCAGGTGGTTGCGGGGTGGGGGGCCGGTTGACTCACTTTTCCTTGGTCCCCTCCTCCCCGTGTCCCCATGGGGCTGGCTGGGGGCCAGGGGCCGGGAGATTTGGGCTGTTGCCTTGGTAATGCTTAAATATTGGCTTCAAGTTATGACGGTTAAATAAATACACGGGAGCCTAGCGGAGCTCGAAGTGGCCCTGCCAGTTGTTCCAGATGCCCAGGCAAAGCCCAGGCAAGGACTCGGCTCAGCCGCCGGGAAGCCTGCCGTTCCCTCCTGGGGGGCACCAAGGACAGGCTAGGGGCTGCGCGTACCCGGGGCGCTCAGGGACCCCCTCTCCTAAAATCCTTGCTGACAGCCATCCGGCACAAAGAATGTCAGCCAGGAACCCAGGTCCAGAACCTGGGGAAAACTTTCTGAAGGTGGGGTGGGCATGGAGGGAGTTCTTAGAGCTCAGATCACTGTGGAAGGTAGGCAGCCCTCACCTTCAAAAGGTGAGGGCTGAGAACTTCAGCGTTGTTTCCAGGAGTCCCCGCTGTAGCTCAGTGGGTTAAGAATCCAAGATACTGTCTGTGAGGATCCGGGTTCGATCCCTGACCTCGCTCAGTGGGTTAAGGATCCGGCATTGCCGTGAGCTGTGGTGTAGGTCACAGATGTGGCTCGGATCCGGTGTTGCCATGGCTATGGTGTAGACCAGCAGCTGCAGCCCCGATCGGAGCCCTAGCCTGGAAACCTCCGTATGCCGCAGGCGCAGTCATAAAAAGAAAAAAAAAGTCGTTGTTTCTGGAGCCCAGGACCCCACGGCCCTGACTCCACGGGGCACACCCCGCACCCAGGAGCAGAGGAACTGGAATCTGCAGCAGTGGCTGAGAAGAGAAGAACCGGGTCTGGGAAGCAGAACCGAAGTTTGCCCAAGACAAATTCTGGGTTCCACGCCTGGCTCTACCGTGGAGCCGCTCTTGGACTTGAGGTGTACAGCAGGTCCTGGGCCATTCAGAACCTCAGTTTCCCCGTCTGTCCGCCAGGGCTGTCACAGACTGGGGTGGGAGAGAAGGCGACGCCGGCCCCGGGAACGAGTCCCCATGAAGCCCATCCTGTCGCTCCCGTCCCCACGCGGCTGTGGCGGAGGCACCACGCGTGTTCCAGGATTTACGATGCCGCTGCCCTCGGGGAAGTGGAAACTGTTCGCTGCGCCCATTCCAAAGCATCCACATAATAAATTCGCACTCCCGGCTGGGCTCGGGCGTCTGCTGGGCCCGCTGCGTGAGCGGGGGTGGGGGGGGAAGCACACACATGCGCGCAGGCGCGGGGCGTGGACCGCTCCCTCCGGACCGCGCTGGAGCATCGGGCGGCGCCGGGAGGGGCCCTGAGTGCTGGACCGCCGCATGAGGTCACCGCTGTCCTGCCCTGGGGTGTGATGTGTCAGCAGGCAGCCACGAGCTCACGTGCCATGATTCATGGTGGTTCACATTCTTGACCCCCGGCCTGCCTGCTCCTGCCCTTCCGGGCCCCTCCTTGTTCCCCGCTCCGCCTTCCCCCACCCCGGGGCTCCAGCCCCAGGAAGCCCGGAGGCTGAGGAGCCGGGCAGGGCACCTGCGGGGCGGGGTGCACCCTGGACCCACCGCTGAGGCTCCAGGGCCACGGGCTGCCCGCTGAATTGTTCCAGGGCCCTGCCGCTGTTCCGTCCTGGGGGAAGGCGACACAGGGATAAAGTCAGATGTTTATCTGCATGTCTTCCTTTTTTTTTTCTGCTTTTCAGGGCCACACCCACGGCATAAGAAAGTTCCCAGGCTGGGAGTCAAATTGGAGCTGTAGCTGCCCCCCTACACCACAGCCACAGCAACGCCGCATCCGAGCCGCGTCTGCGAGCTACACCACAGCCACAGCCACTCGGGATCACAGCCCATGCCTCCCGAGCTTTAATCCACTGCGCCACGAAGGAATCCACCCCCTGTAATGCGTTTGCCAGAACCCCACCACCTGCAAGAATTCCTACTCTGCACGTCCAGGCAAGAGGGAAAAGAAGAAGGAAATCTTCAGCTCTCAGGAGCAAAACATGGTCCCATCCTCCAGTCGCTCTGTAACTTCAGTTTACGAACGAATCCCCAGAAAGAATCTGTAAGATCCCTCAGCGGTTCTGATCCAGTCAGCCTGTGGGGGAGTTGGAGCCAGCGTCTGCATCGGACACGGGACCCTGAACCTCAGGCAACGGGGTGCAGGCTGGTCCAGAACCACGTCCTGAAGATGCCTGAAACATCACGGAGATCAGGCCCGTGGCTCAAGCAGGAGCCAAGAGCACAGCTCGGCCAGAGCGACCGCACCCTCTGTGCCCAGTCCGGGGTCCAGAGGCCCTGGTCCCACCGCAGCCGGCTGGTGCTGAGCAACCTGAGGACGAGAGGTTGGACTACAGCTGCCATTGCCGCAGAAGCTCATGCTCGCTTATTCTGGGAGAGCCCCAAGGCAGCTCTGGGCTCGGCCCAGGCCCCAGCATGAAGGATTTGTAAGGTCCAGAGAAGGAGTCAAAACCCCCTTTCCCATCCACGATTCCAGCGCCGACGGCTTTTCCCTGAGACCAGCCCTTTTACAGCGGCGGCCTCTGCGCATCCTGGGTGCCAAGCGATGATGGAAATCCGGCTTCCGAGCCTTTAGGGCCGGTGGATGGCAGCCTCACACCCCACGCAGCGCAGCTCCCTTCCACCACCCAACGCCAGGAGGAAAACAGGTACAGCTGCTGAACAGGACGTCCTTGGCACCTCACTGGAGCCCGCTCTAGCAGGTCTCATGAAAACACATGAGCTCAGCTTCTGGACCAACCACCCAGGTCTCCAGGGCCACTGCAGTAGGCAGTGGCCGCGCCAAGAATTACGAAGGCTTCAAGCCCACTGTGGTTCCAAACCCTCAGAGGTTCAAGAAGGGACAGAACAGGGGGAATAGGAAAGAAAAGGGAGTTCCCATAGTGGCTCAGCAGTTAATGAGCCCGACTACTATCTATGAGGATGCGGGTTTGATCCCTGGCCTCGCTCAGCGAGTTAAGGATCCGGCGTTGCCATGAACCGTGGTGCAGGTCGCAGACGGGGCTCAGATCCCGCGTTGCTGTGGCCGTGGCATAGGCCAGCAGCTACAGCTCTGATTAGATCTCTAGCCTGGGAACCTCCATATGCCATGGGTGCGGCCCTAAAAAAGCAAAATGAATGAATGAATGAATGAATGAATAAAAAGGAAAGAATGGAGTCACACCATCCAGCAGGCCTGGGACTAGACGCCCACTGTGTTTTGGTTTTTCGAGGTTTTTTTTGGTTTGTTTTATCTGCTTTTTGGGGTTTTTGGTCCCCCTTTTTTTTTTGGTCCGCACATGAAGCATATGGAAGTTCCTAGACTAGGGGTCAAATCGGAGCTAAAGCTGCCAGCTTACGCCACAGCCACAGTAACACCAGATCCCAAACCCCCTGAGTGAGACCAGGGATCGAACCTGCATCTTCAGGGATATTAGTCGGGTTCGTCACCGCTGAGCCACAACGGGAACTCTGTTTTTTTTTTTATTTGAATCGAGGTGGATTTCACATAACATAAAAATAACCACTACAAAGTGGACAACTCAGCAGCATTTAGTACATTCACAGTGTTGTGCAACCACAACCCCTCCTGAGCGTGAGAATATTGTTAGCAGGCCCAAGGGAAACCGCCTACCTGCTAAGCCATCAATCCCTGTCCCCACCCCAGCCCTGGCTACCACCAATCTGCTTTCTGCCTCTGGTTTTACCTCTGCTGGACATCTCACATATATGGAGTCACTCAGTATGAAACTGGACATCTGCTGTTTTTAGCTGCCCTTCTGCTGATCGTAGCACCCTTATTTTATTTTGGGGAAGCACCTGACCCCTCCCATCAATCCATGTGGTTGCCCGGCCTTCATCGCCCCCTCCCCACGCCACCCCAGTGTGGACAGGGGTGGGCACATGACCCAAATCAGTCACCATGATTGGTTCAGGGGTAGGCTTGTGACTCAGTCCCAGCCAATGAGAGCAGCCGTGGGACTTCTGGAGCAAGTGGCGCTCTCTGCTCGGCTCACCCAATCAGCAGCGTGGGAGGCTGGAATTGCTGACCGCCACCTCTGCCGCTGCCGTGGAAGGAGTGCCCACCTGGGGAAGAACCCCACCTGGAGGAAAGCAGAGACAGAACGTTGAATCCAAGCAAAGAGCTCACGGGCTGAAGGTGCAGAAGAGCAAACTCTGACCATGGGCGTTTACAACAAAGCATGGGTTTGTTGCAGGGCACCAAGCAAGAGGCTGGAAGACAAGTCTCAGGTCCACTCCATCCTGACCTCTGGGTTAGAGATTTCTAAAAGGGAGGACAAAGGAGCTGAGGCTAATCGTCTGAATCATCCGCTATCTATGTATCTTTGGTCTGGTGATCTACGAACCGGGGTGGGGGGGTGTCAATGTGAACATAATCTGTACAGGTGATCTTGCCCTGGAAGATAACTCAGAACATCACATCAGCAGTGATGCTAATCAGAAGACTATGGCTCAAGGCACTTGACCTTCACTGCTCCTTACTGATTAAGCAAACATGTGGCCCAATAGGTACGGGCTAGGACAAGAGGAATAAGAAGACCAAGAACAGAAACTTAGGAATGAGTTTTAATTATACACTAATCATAGGACTCAGTTTCAGCAGGAGGCTGGTTCTTGTCAACATTATTTGAGCACCTGGATCCAGCTCAGCCTGAAGTTGGGGCTATCCTTGGGCATTTCTATTCCCTTTTTTTTTTTTTGAAACTTTTTTCTTTCCCCTTCTTCTTCTTCTTCTTCTTCTTCTTCTTCTTCTTCTTCTTCTTCTTCTTTTTTGTTTGGGGGGGGATCAGGGCCACACCTGCAGCATATGGAAGTTCCCAGCCTAGATGTAGAATCGGAGCTGCAGCCACCAGCCTACACCACAGCCACAGCAATACCAGGTCCAAGCAGCACCTGCAACCTATAACGCAGCTCACTGCGATGCCAGATCCTTAACCGACTGAGCAGGGCCAGGGATCGAACCTGCATCCTCATGAATACTAGTCGGGTCCTTTGCCCCTGAGCCACGACAGGAACTCTTTAGACATTTCATTTTTGAAAGCCAGTAGCATCCATCCCTTTGTGCCCAAGCCAGTTGGAAATGGGTTTCTATAAAATGCAACTAAAAATGCCCAAAACAATCCATGTGGCATTTCACTCACCTGCCTTCACACCCTCCACCCCTTACGAATAAAATACAACTCCATAGCGAGGAACACGCAGTCTCCCTGATCCAGCCCTGTCTCCCTCTGCCTTCATCCCTTGTGCCCCCTGCCTCTCGTGTAATATGCCAGATGCATAGCGTGCGTGCACACAGACATGCACACACGCGCATGCACACACACACACACACACACGACGCTCTTCTGCCCTAAAGGTCTCCGCTCCTGCTGTCTCCTCGGCCCAGAATGCTTTCATCACCCCCACCCAACGTGCAAATGCTGTTCATCTTTGTCACTCCATCCAGACATTACCTCCTCCAAAAACCCTTCCCTGACTCCGAGCGAAAGCCGCGTCCCCGGGCTCCCCACAGCCCTAGGTGTGGCTCAGTCACAGCGCGCGCCCTGGGCTCCTCGCTGCCGCCCCCACCCACCCCCGCCCCCACCACCCACCCCTGCCCCCACCACCCAAACAGGAATCCTTCAGGGCCACGTGTGTGCCCGGCTCCCTGCTGACCAGTACAGGGACCACAGTGCAGCTTCAGTGCTCGTCTGTTAAATGAATGAAAGAATGAAAATCCTGGGAACGCTGTTCTGAAGAGCTTATCCCAACTTCTTCCCAAAGGTAAAGAGTTTATTTCTCCTTCTTCTTTCTCCTCCTCCTCCTTCTTTTCTTCCTCTTCTTCTTCTTCCTCTTCTTTTTAGGCTGTGCCCAAGGCATATGGAAATTCTGGGGCAAGGAATCTAACCCAAGCCATGCCAACAACCCAAGCCACAGTAGACCTTAACCCACCGGGCCACCAGGGAACTCCCAGAGTTTAAATTTATGCAGCAGCCTTCATCCATTCTGTCCCGTACTTCAGGATGCAATGTCTAATATTTCAGTGACTGGTCTTGACTTTGGCCGAGGTTGGACTCTGGGGCCCTCCCGTGCTCCAGGGCGGCACCCCACCCTCAGCCGTGCTGGGGGGAAGGTGGATGAGGGAGATGGGACTCACCCGCTGGGAGGCCTTGACAGCCACTGCTGATGGCGGGGGGCACAGAGGTCTCTCCCCACCCCGGGATGACCCCCCCTCAGGCCCTCAGACGCTGCCCAAGCCTGCCTGAGGCTTCCCAGGGTGGCATCTGCGTGTCTTTAGACGCCAGAGCCTGGAGGCTGTCAGAGCGGGTGGCCTGTCGTCTCCCAGTCCTCACCGATGATGCCGATCTGCAGACCAGCCAAGGCAATGACCTCACACCTCTCTCCGCCTCCTGCCAGCTGGCTCCACGCACTTTGATTCAGTGTCTGCGCCTCCGTGAACAGAGCGGGGCTGGGGAGGTGACGTGGGTAGGGTGGGGCCAGAAGCCTGCCAGGCACATTCTCCCTTGTTCCTGGGTCTCCCAGCAGGGACCACCCCCCTGGATGGCGGTTATGATGTGAACAGAGGGGTAGGGCCGAGCTGGGTGACTCAGGACTGTTCGAGAACCCGACAGCCTGAGTTTGAGGACGAAGAGGCACCATGCCTTTCCCCCGGGGACAGGCGACATTTGTTGGTCCCCAGGGGTCTCCCCCCCCATGCCAGTCCTTCCAGTTACTTGTCAGGGAGCAAAAGCTGCCTCTCTGGACACTTCGTGCCTCCTGGAGCTGCATTTACTTTCCTCGGATCGACCGCACACCTAGGCCCTAATTCTAATAACACAGCCCAGCCTAGGACTTAATCAGGCAGGACGGTCCGCATTGTTCCAGGCTGTACGGGGGGACCCACTGCTGGCTTCTCTCCTGGGGTCAGCGGTTCAGGGTCTGGTGGGCTGGGAGTCTCCCCCTCTGAGAAGGCCGCTCACCCACCACCTGTCTCCGTTCGAAGACACCCATGTGCTGCCACCAGGGTCACTCAGCAACCCTACACGCTCCCAGCCAGACCCAGCTGCCCTGATGGAGAAGCATGGGACCTAGTCTTTGGGGGAATTGCTGTTAAAAGTTGCTTCTCAGAGGAGTTCCCTCGTGGCTCAGCGGGCTCTGGTGTTGTCACTGCTGCGGTTCTGGTTACAGCTGTGGCACAGGGCGTAGCTGCAGCAGTGCTGGACCCTTCGACGCACTGTGCCAGGGCCAGGGCTGGACCCTGCCCCTCTGCGGGGACCCAAGATGCTGCGGTCAGACTGTTAACCCACTGCGTCACAGCGGGAACGCCAGCGCTTGCTGGGGTTTTTTTTTTGTTTTGTTTTTGGGGTTTTTTTTTTTTTTTTTGCCTTTTTGTTGTTTTAGGGCCGCACCCGCGGCATGTGGAGGTTCCCAGGCTAGGGGTCTAATCGGAGCTGTAGCCGCTGGCCTTCGCCACAGCCACAGCAACGCGGGATCCGAGCCGCGTCTGCAAACTACACCACAGCTCACAGCAACGCCGGATCCTTAACCCACTGAGCAAGGCCAGGGATCGAACCCGCAACCTCATGGTTCCTAGTTGGATTCATTAACCACTGAGCCACAATGGGAACTCCGAGCGGGGTCTGATCTTAAAAGCATCTGCTCTCCAGTCTCCGTGGAAGCCCTTCACTCATTACCCTCATGACAGCCCTGAGGTAGGGGCTGAGAAACCAAGGCACAGAGACGTTAGGTAGCTTGCCCAAGATCACAGAGCCAGCTGTGAAAGGTTCTTGACAATGGCCTCCCTGCTTATCTCCCACTCTCTAAAGCCAGCTCCTACACACACCACATTGCTCCTTTGGGCCCAGGCACATTGGTCCCTTCCTTGTTTCTTTTATTTATTTATTTATCTATCTATTTATTTATTTATTTATTTATTTTGCTTTTCAGGGCCGCACCCACGGCATATGGAGGTTCCCAGGCTAGGGGTCAAATCAGAGCTATAGCCGCCAGCCTACACCACAGCCACAGCAACGTGGGATCTGAGTCACATCTGCAACCTACACCACAGCTCACGGCAACACAGGATCTTTAACCCACTGAGCGAGGCCAGGGATCGAACTCACAACCTCATGGTTACTAGTCAGATTTGTTTCCGCGGCACCACAACGGGAACTCCTGTTTCTTTCCTTTAGATATAATTTGTTTTTGAATAAGTAATGCATGCCTGTGGCCTCAAATTTAAAATGTATACAAAGGTGGCCTAGCAGTTAAGGATCTGGAGTTGTCACTGCTGTGGCACAGGTTTGATCCCTGGCTCGGGAATTTCCGCATGCCTCGGGTACAGCCAAAAATAAGTAAAATAAAATAAAATAAAACATACCCAAGGGGAATACAGTAAATTTCCCTCCAACCCCCGCCCGCCCCCAGCCACCCCCATTTCCTCCCAGAAGGAACCTTCTAAAGTTCAGCAAAGTGCTGAATGTGCCATGGGCGTGAAGTCGGGCACCGTGGTGCCTGCGTCCCACATGTGAGGTCCGAGCGCGCCAGCTGCCTCTGATCAAGTCACTTGTTCTTCGGGAGCCTCGATTTCCTCACCAGCACATCAGCGGACCAGAGAAGAGGACGCGAACGTGTCTGCCACCCTGAAGGTAACAGTGGGCAGATGAAGGAGGTCACAGGCATGCCTTCTCGGCCGAGTGACTGAGGCAGCACGATCCAGTGGGCAGAGGAACCAAAGAAGACGAAGAAATTGGCCCGTGGGAGTTCCCGGGGTGGCTCAGCGATAACGAACCCAACTAGCATCCATGAGGATGCATGTTCCATCCCTGGCCTCATTCAGTGGGTTAAGGATCCGGGGTTGCTGTGAGCTGTGTGGTGTAGGCCAGCAGCTAGAGCTCCCATTCAACCCCGAGCCTGGGAACTTCCATATGCCGCAGGTGCGGCCCAAAAAAAGCAAAAAAAAAAAAAAAAAAAAAAAGTAAAGAAAAGAAAGAAAGAAAGAAAGAAACTGACCCAGGAGGAAACCAGGCAAATGTTCGCTCAGCTCAGACCAGCAGCCAGAAGCATGTCAGCTGTTTGCCTCAGATTCCCAGAGCACCCCCTTCACCTGGTCCCTCTTCCATCCCTCGCTCCGTGGGCGGATAAATACGCTGTCCAGCTAGCTCATCCATCTGCTCCTCCTTGCTAAGCTTTCCTGGAGCCTGTGTTCAGGGGCCAGAGCCCCGTCCACCGCCCTGAAGTCCTGGGCCGCAAACCCCCTTGGTGTTTCCAAACTTGTGAAAGAGACAGGAGATGAAACATCTGAGCCGGGGGTGGAAGGCGGCCACTCCCAACAGAGCAGATTCTAAGACTTTGATCTTGTAAAATGTTAGCTGTATGGAGCCGTGGAGCCAGTCCAGGGCGCCTGGAATGCCATGATTCCCCAAAAACAGGCTCTTTGCCCAGAAATCAGCCTGATCATCAGCCTATCGCTTCCCTTTCGTAATATCACCTCGTCACTCCTCCTTGCGTCCTCCCAGCCCCCCTCCCAACTTCTCCTTCCTTCTGGGACCATCTGCCAGATGGGGGCCGCGTCTCCCCTGAATCTGTGCTATTGGCCAAGCTGTCGTTTCATCGTGGCTCATAAGCCCTCCAGCCTCTTCATCACTTTTATTGCCTTTTCTTCTCCCAATTCCCCCCAGAGTCGCTGGTGAACTCTAGATGTGAAGACCTCGCAGAAAATTCTCCCGATAAGAAACTTCCTCTTATCTGCAAGGGCGCTTATTTTCGGGCAAGATCTTCTCATCGCCCTGATTGCAGACATGATTTTGGCCGGATCCAGCATATTTGCAATACTCACGGCATCACATGCTCCCGCTGCGCGTGGGTTTTCTCCCTTCCCTGGATCCTCTTTATCAAGCTGTAAGAGGAAACTGCTTTGCGTTAGGATCTGCTTCTGCCTGAAGCATATTCAGCCTGAGGAGCAAAGCCTTGGGGCTGAGCGGGTAACTCTGGAGCCCTGGGCCCATTCTGACCACCTCACCGAGTCGCGTCAGCATCCCAGGGCAAAGGTGTCTGAAGCCTCTTCCACACGGCAGGTGCTGCTGGAGGGCTTGGCTGTATTATCTTATTTCCTCTGAAAAAAGCATCCTAGGAGGTTTCCTTTGTGAGGAATGGACACCGGAGTTGGACAGGGTAAGTAGCCAAGCCTGGCCATATAATCAAGAAGTAGCAGAGTTCCTGTCTTGGCTCAGAGGTAACAAACGCTGCTAGGAACCATGAGGGCGCCAGCTCAATCCCTGGCCCCACTCAGTGGGTTAAGGATCTGGCATTGCCGTGAGCTGTGGTGTGTGTCGCAGAGGCAGCTCAGGTTTGGTGTTACTGTGGCTGTGGGTAGGTCAGCAGCTAGACCTCGGGTTGGACCCCTAGCCTAGGAACCTCCATATGCCATGGGGGGCAGGGCTAAAAAGACCAAAAGAAAAAAAAAGGGAAGTAACAGGACTGGAGTTCCCTGGTGGCTCAGTGGGTTAAGGATGTGGCGTTGTCACCATTGTGGCTCAGGTTACTGCCGTGGTGCTCGTTTGATCCCTGGCCTGGAGACCTCCACTGGCCGTGAGCACAGCCCAAAAAAAGAAGTAGCAAGACTGGGCTTTGACCCAAGGCCTTATCTTGTTTGTGGGAACCCATAATCCCTTGACGCTCGTGACTGATCAGCCCAGGACACAACGAGGCTGGTACTTCTGGGAACAACAGACTCATTCTCTAAACACTCTTACCTCTGACGGTAAACACCTGATGTGCTCTGACCTCTGGTCCAAGCTGAGCAAACTATACGCCAGTGACTGCCTTCATTTATCTGCTTCCCCGAGCCCTGCCTCCCACCATTGGTCCTTCAGATGAGAATGAAGGAAAACTCCAGATTCTGGTCACAGGACTTCCCGGTACTTGGCAGCTGAGGTTTTGTTCTCCTGGGTGGGACTTAACTTCTACCCCCTTCATATTAAACCCATCAAACAAACGCCTGTACACGAATGTTCATAGCAGCACTATTCACAAGAGAAGGTCATAGCCCACCTGTCTATAGACAAATGGCTGAATGAAAGTGTGACACAGCCACGCAATGGAATATTACTCAGCCATGAAAAGGAATGGAGTTCTGGCCCATGCCACAGCACAGGTGAACCCTGAAAACGCTATGCTCAGTGAAAGAAACCAGACTCAAAGGGCCACAGATTCTCTGATTCCATTTATGTGAAGTGTCCAGAATACATAAACCTGTAGAAACAGAAAGCAGACCAGTTATTTCCAGGGTCTGGAGGGAAGAAGGAACCAGAAGTGGTTTCTTAATGCATATGGGGTTTCCTTTTGGGGTGACGGTAGGGGTCTGGAACTAAACAGTGGCTGTGGCTATGCCCCAAGTTCAGGGTATTTAATGCCACTGAATTATGCACTTTAAAATAAATAAAATAGGGGAGTTCCCATAGTAATACAGCAGAAACGAATCCAACTAGTATCCACTAGGACTCGAGTTCCATCCCTGGCCTCACTCAATGGGTCAGGGATCCGGCATTGCCGTGAGCTGTGGTGTAGGTCGCAGACGCGGCTCGAATCTCAAATTGGTGCTGGCCTACACCACAGCCAATGTACCACAAGGGAACTCACATTTAAATCATTTTATTTTATTTTATTTTATTTTATTTTATTTTATTTTATTTTATTTTTTGCCTTTTCTAGGGCCGCACTCGCGGCACATGGAGGTTCCCAGGCTAGGGGTCTAATCGGAGCCGCATCCACCGGCCTAGGCCAGAGACACGGCAACACCAGATCCGAGCCGTGTCTGCAGCCTACACCACAGCTCACAGCAACGCCAGATCGTTGACCCACTGAGCAAGGCCAGGGATGGAACCTGCAACCTCATGGTTCCTAGTCGGATTCATTAACCACTGAGCCACGACGGGAACTCCCTAAATCATTTTATTTTTTTATGTTTTTGCTTTCATTTTTAGGGCTGCACCCGTGGCATATGGAGGTTCCCAGGCTAGGGGTCGAATCGGAGCTACAGCTGCCGGCCTACACCACAGCCACAGCCACATCCACGCCGAGTCCTTAACCCACTGAGCGAGGCCAGGGTTCGAACCCACATCCTCATGGATCCTAGTTGGGTTTGTTAACCGCTGAGCCACGACGGGAACTCCTGGACGTATGGTTTCAATTCTCCTGTCTATACACCTAGTCGTGGAACAGCGAGGTCATGCGGTGACTCTGCATTTAACGTTTTGAGGAACCGCCAGCTCACTTTCCGCAGGGGCTGCAGCGCTGTATCATCAGTCTCCCCCGCCTTGTGTGAGGGTGGATGAGGCCTTTTGGAGCTGTCACTGCTCATCACCCTCCCTGCTCCAATTCTACGTGTGTGTCCCGGGGGGTGTAAGCCAGTGGACCCCAATCTCTTTAGATGCTAATTTTGGAGTGGCCAGCTTCATCTCGCAGTCTAGAGAGGCCCTGCGCGACACGCGGCTTCCGTGTTCTGAACCAAGCTCACCCAGGGGAGGGCAGGAGGCTCCAGGGCTCCGGGAAGTACCGCTCTCCCTTCCAGAGGTCGAGAGAAAGACGCCGCCTCACTCACTGAAACCGCAAGGGAATGTCCAGCACAGAGAAATCTACAGACAGAGAGAAACAAGTGGTGACTTCGGGCTGGGGACAGGGGAACAGAAGATAGCTGGGGGTAGCTGAGTGGTACACGGTTTCCTTTTGAGTTGATTTAAAAAAAAAAAAAACTAGGAGTTCCCTTTTGGCATAGCAGGTTAAAGATCTAATGTTCTCACTGCTGTGGTGCAGGTTCAATCCCTGGCCCAGGAACTTCCATGTGCCAAACAAACAAACAAACAAACAAAAACCTAACACTGAAGGACATGACAGTGGGGACACAGTTTTGAGGGCACCAGACTGCTGTGGCCCCCTTTTCCTGGCAAAGCAATAAAGCTACTCTTTTCTACTTCAGCCCCCCCACCAAAGCAGGTGACAGTTTCACATATCTGTAAATATACTAAAAAGGATGGTGTTGTACACTTTAAATGGGTGAACTGCATGATAGGTAAATTATATGCCCCCCCAAAAAAATTGTTTTTAAAAAAAATCCCACAAGGGAGACCAGAGAATCTCTGGGACAGAAGGCAAAGAAATAAAATTCTCTGAAGAAAACAGCTGGAAAGCCCAATTTTCATCTACAAGTTTTCAGTAACATTCCTGCAGTCTCGGCCATTGCTCGCTCGCCTGAACCTCAGGCACATCTCTTAGGTTTGTACCCAATGGCTCCGCTACAGAGGAATCTGAAATCTCAGCAAGTCTAGGAGGCGGTGGAAAAAAGCGAAAGGACCAGGCAGAGCCCCATCCAGCCTGCCGCTCTGGGTCACTTGACGTGGTCTCGGCTGCCCCCTGGTGGTCACTTAGAAAAGGGCAGCAGCAGGGCGCTGAACGCTGGACCAGTCTCAATGGCCCAGCACTCACTTCCCAGCCCACGGGGGTACCTCTTGGTGACCGACCCAAAGAAGGTCAACATTTTTTTGAAAAAAAGAAAAACAAAACCAGAGTTCCCATTGTGACTCAGTGGGTTAAGGACCTGACTCGTATCCATGAGGATGAGGGTTCAATCCCTGGCCTGGCTCAGGCCCTAAAAAACAAACAAACAAACAAAAAATTTCTTCATCGTAATTATTAGTGTCATATTGCCTTCTCAACAGTCTCCTCGAAGTGTTGTTTTCTTTTTTAACAGTCTGCATGAATCCACTGAGACCAGTTGAGCTGACATTTAAATTTCTTTTTATTGGGAGGTTCTCTGTCTTCTTGTAACTTATTTGTTGAAGAAACCTGCTTTTCAATTTTTTCCAGCTTTCTTGAGGCATAACTGATGAAAACGTTATTCATTAAGATATACAACTTAAAGATGTGATATGTGCATACATGGTGAAATGAGCATAATCAAGATAATGAACACATCCATCACTTCCCATAGCTGTGTGTGTGTGTGTGTGTGCGCGTGTGTGTGTTGTATATACCTAAGACCTACTCTCAGGGTTCCCATCATGGCTAGGCGGAAACGAAGCTGACTAGCATCCATGAGGACGCAGGTTCAATCCCTGGGCTCGCTCAGTGGGTTAAGGATCCAGCATTGCCATGAGCTGCGGTGTAGGTCACAGACACGTCTCGTATCTGGAGTTGCTATGGCTGTGGTGTAGGCTGGCGGCTACAGCTCAGATTCCACCCCTAGCCTGGGAACCTCCATGTGCCTCAGGTAAGGCCCTAAAAAGACAAAAAAAAAAAAAAAAGACCTACTCTCTCGGTGTTTTTCTATTTTGACACAATTTACATTTGCAAGTGGCCTGAGATTGCAGCCCTGTTAATGATCAGAGCCTAGTGAACCACATACCGACCATTTTTGGTGGTTGGAGTCACAGGGATTTTATTTGCTTTTCTGTCCCAGTTTCCCCAGCTCTCTGTAACTTTTATCATAGAAAAATGATTTTTTTTTCTTTCTTTCTTTCTCTCTCTGCCATGCCTGAGGCATGAGGAGGTTCCCAGGCCAGGGATGGAAACTGCGCCACAGCAGTGACAGCACCGGATTCCTGATCCACTGAACCACCACCAAGGAACTCCAGAAAACAATTTTTAAAAAAGAAAATGCACTGAGACACTGTCAGAGAAAAATGAAAAAAATGCTGCTTGATTGATGTCTTTCAAATGACTGGAACCTAAAGTTTGCCTGAGTCCTCCTGAGATTTCCAAGCTCATGAAGAAGATGCTATGAAATACAAGGACTCCGGTCCGGGCCCAAGCCGGTAAGGCCCCCGCTCAGCTCCCGGCTTGGCCACGGTCCACCCTGGGGGCCTTCGACCCCGTCTCTTAGCCACTCCTCCTCCCTGTTCTCAGAGGCCCTACTCTACTCTTTCTAGAACAGTCTGTCATCCTCCAGCCCTAGCAGTCAGGCCCCAACATCCAAGGAAACATCAGCCACATTACATATTGTGACCGACTCAGATGTCACTTGGGGCCAACTTGGCCCTTCGCGATTTAGACAAGTGGGGTTCAAATGCACTGATTTCCTAAACTGCTTGAGTCCAAACTAAAGCCCTCAACATGGACACACAGGGTTCTCCACGCCTCCCCATGGTTTCTACTCTGCTCTCCCCACTGGTGGGGCTGGGGGGCTGCAACCAGTCAGCAGTTTCCTCCAGAACCCACTCACCCTGAGGACGTCCTCGGATGGCCACCTGTACTAAGATACCGATGGCCAGGGGAGTGAAGGTCCAGAGCTCCCTCCCCAGAGGGCTCAGGGGTGGCACTTTAGTTGGACTGGGGCTGAAAGCATATTGACACGAAAGATGTCTTCAGCTTTTTGAGCAGAGCACCAGAAAATCATTCAGCAAGATGTGGTACTTTATCCTGCAGCACTCTATACAGTAGCCAAGACACGGAAACAACCTAAACGTCCATCGACGGCGGAGTGGATAAAGAAGATGTGGTACCTATACACAATGGAATATTACTCAGCCATGAAAAGGAAAGGAAGAACGGCATTTGCGGCAACACAGATGGACCTAGAAATTATCATGCTGAGTGAAGTCATTCAGACAAGGAGACACCAACATCAAACGCTATCACTTACATGTAGAATCTACAAAAAGGACATGATGAACTTCCTTGCAGAACAGATACTGAATAACAGACTTTGAAAAACTTATTGTTTCCAAATGAGACAGTTTGGGGAAGGGGAGCACTGGGGGTTTGGGATGGAAATGCTATAAAATTTGGTTGTGATGATTGTTATACAACTATAAATGTAATAAAATCATTGAGTAGTTTTTAAAAATAAATAAATACTTTATCCCTACAAACAGCTTACCTCATAGGGTTTTTTTAATGTGGAATCTAGAATTTCTCCCGAATGACCAATCAATGACTTCACCAGTACATTATCGCTTTCTCTTAATTTCTTCCTTTCATGAATTAAACACAGTCAACTTGGGAATTTGAAACCCATACTTTGCCAGTTTTTTTATCCTTATTTGTCATTGCGGGAAGAGATGGGAGTGAATAAATCCCCTCCACGTGCTGGCACTCGGCCTCCCTCAAGAACCAGGCGAGTTCCCGCTGTGGCACAGTGGGTTAAGGATCCAGCGTTGCCGTAGGTCACAGCTGTGGCTTGGATTCAATCCCTGTCCTGGGAACTTCCATATGCCACGAGTATGGCCATTAAAAATAAATCAGTTTTTTTTAAAAAAATTGTTTAAATCAAAAACCAGATGGCAGACCCCTTTGCTGGACTTTCTGCCCCTGGAAGGAAGGTGCCAAGAGAGGACCTCGCAGGCTGGCTTAGTGGGGTGGGCTGCCAGGTGGGCTGCCCAGGGCTGGTGTGGGCTTTTGGGGCGGGCTTCCACGTCTGGGGATGTGAGCTGGGAGAGACTGGGGGCGGGTGGAGGGAGACAGGGGACAAAGGGTAGGGGTCTCCATCCCGGATAGGGTGGCTTACAAGTGGGTGAAGGGTTTAGAGCACACGCACACACCCCACCAATCCTACCCTGGGGCTGGCGAGCCCAGGATCCAAGTTAGAGGACACTGGGAGAAAACTCAGCACTGCCACTCTGGGAGATCACTAAATCGCTAAATCGAAGTGCCCACCGCCCCAGGCACCCGGCCAGAGCGGCCGCTCCCCGTGCGACCACCAGGGGGCGCAGCAGTGCCACCAGGACCGCGGGGGAACTGACACAAATGTTTTTGGCCAGTGAGTAATTTATGAAAATACTATTTTAAACTATTTTTAGGCTCAGCGGTAACAAACTCACTAGATCCACGAGGACTAGGGTTCAATCCTTGGCCCTGCTTAGTGGGTTAAGGATCTGGCGTTGCCAAGAGCTGCGGTATAGTTCGCAGACGCAGCTCAGATCTGGTGTTGCTGTGGCTGGGGCGCAGGCCGGCAGCTACAGCTCCCGTTCGACCCCTAGCCTGGGAACTTCCACAGGCCCTGGATGCAGCCCTAAAAAAATAAAATTAAATTAAAAAATAAAAATAAACTGTTTTCAGTATTAAATCTTTTAAACTATTATTATTATCAAAAGAGTATTTTTTTTTTCTTTTTATGGCCACACCTGCAGCATATGGAAGTTCCTGGGGCTAGGGGTGAATCAGAGCTGCAGGTGCCGGCCTACGCCACAACCACAGCAACGCAGATCCCATCCACATCCGCAACTGCAGCTTGCAGCAACGCCAGATCCTTAACCCACTACGAGAGGCCAGGGTTCAAACCCACATCCTCTTGGATAACCAGCTGGGTTCTTAACCTGCTGAGCCATAATGGGAAATCCAAGGCTATTTTTTTAGAACAGGTTTAGGTTCACAACAAAATTAAGCCGAATGTTCCGAGATTTCTCACTCACTACCCGCAGCCACGCTCTCCACCTCCCTCACTGTCAGCATTTCCCACCAGAGAGGTGCCTTTATTACAGTCGGTGAGCCTAGGTTGACACGTCATCACCCAAAGTTCATACTTCACTTTGGGCTTCATTCTTGGCGCTGTATGTCTGATGGGGTTTGTTTGTTTGTTTGTTTTTGTCTTTTTTTGCCTTATCTAGGGCTGCACCCGCGGCATATGGAGGTTCCCAGGCTAGGGGTCAAATCGGAGCTACTGCCATCGCCACAACCACAGCAAAGTGGGATCCGAGCCGTGTCTGCAACCTTCACCACAGCTCACGGCAACGCCGGATCCTTAACCCACTGAGCAAGGCCAGGGATCGAACCCGCAACCTCATGGTTCTTAGTCAGATTCGTTAACCACTGAGCCACTAAGGGAACTCCCCAAGCACCGTCTTTTTAGGGCCGCATCCGCGGCATATGGAGGTTCCCAGGCTAGGGGTCGAATCGGAGCTGTAGCCGCCACAGCCACAGCAATACGGGACCTACATCCCAGCTCACGGCAACGCTGGATCCTTAACCCACTAAGCAAGACCAGGGATTGAACCCGTGTCCTCGTGGATACCAGCCGGATTCTTTAACTGCTGCACCACGACGGGAACTCCCTCGAGCGCCACCTTTGGCCATGCACAGACAGTAGTTTCGTGTGTTGTGTTCACCTGCCCTCTGCCAGCCCACAGGGGGAAAAGCAAAGGCTAATGGAAGGGCACTCCTTCGGGTGGAAGCAGCACTAAAACACCCTGAATCAAGGTGAATGGGAAAGGATCCAAATAAACCCATTTTGGTTACAAAGAATAAATAAATAAATAAATAATAAATAAAATATAAATTTCTTTGGCCGCACCTGCGGCAGAA
>PVHT021183551.1:1511942-1524870 GCA_004024745.2 Catagonus wagneri
CGGAGCTGTGGCCACCGGCCTTCGCCGCAGCCACAGCAACGCAGGATCCGAGCCGCGTCTGCAACCTACACCACAGCTCACGGCAACGCCGGATCGTTAACCCACTGAGCAAGGGCAGGGATCGAACCCGCAACCTCATGGTTCCTAGTCGGATTCGTTAACCACTGCGCCACGACGGGAACTCCAAGATATGATTTTTAATATTTTTTCTAATGAAGGAAGGGACCCAGGAACACAGAAGTTCTCAGGGCCCGTGGAAGCCACAGCGCAGCCCTGAGCCCCGCAGTGTCCATGCTGGGTGACTTTTCTCCAGGGACATCAGTCCACTTTGTAAACAACAACGAAGCTCTGACATATCCGTCTCTGAAAAGGATGCAAGTGAGGACAAATTCTGGGCAGATGCCCCCGGGGGCGCCTCCCACCCCCACAGGCTGACTGTGGTCCCCGGGGGGAGAGTGTAAGACTGAGCCACACCTGTGTACCTCCTTAAACTTGACAGTGGGTGTCAAGCAAGTGTGGGCCCAGGGATTTGATTCTGGGCTTCCCAGGCGATGTTTAGATTCAGGTTCTCACTGGAAAAAGAAAAAAAGGAACTTGGCACCAAAGACTCAAAACAAAGCAGTCTGATTCAGGAGTGCCCGCGACAGCCAGAGCTTATAAATAACTGTGCTGTGTTGGCTCCAGCCCCAGAGGAGCTGATGCGTACAGCCCGTCCCGCCTGGGCCTCTGCTGTCACCAAGCAGAGGAGGAGGGAGCGATGGGAGGTGGCTCGGGTGACTTTCATGGGTGCACTTGTTTTGACCTGACAGGTGGACGGGCTCCCAGCCGGCCAGCGTGGGAAAGGTCACGGGGCTAACGTCACTCGCCTTGAACGAGTGTCCTGCAGAGCCCTCGGACCCAAACTTGTTTACTTCGTTGTGAAATGTTTTGGGGGTTTTTTCTTTCTTTCTTTTAATTAAAGGAGAGTTGATATGAAACGTTTCTTGACAAAATAAAACAAAAAGACAACCAATGCTGCTTTTTTCTGGGCCCAAAGGATGAGAGACAAGGGGTGTACCTGGGCCACCTCCAAGCACCATCGGTCCTTAGAAGCTGTGACCGTGGCTGTGTGTGGGGACAAGCGGTCCTTACCTTCAGGGTTCTGTTCTGTCGTGTTTCAAGAAGTTACCTTTAGGAGTTCCCGTTGTGGCTCAGTGGTTAACGAATCCGACTAGGAACCATGAGGTTGCGGGTTCGATCCCTGGCCTTGCTCAGTGGGTTAAGGATCCGGCGTTGCCATGAGCTGTGGTGTAGGTTGCAGACGCGGCTCGGATCCCGCATTGCTGTGGCTCTGGTGAAGGCCGGCAGCTACAGCTCCTGTTAGACCCCTAGCCTGGGAACCTCCATATGCCGCAGGTGCAGCCTTAGATAAGCCAAAAAAAAAAAAAAAAAGTTACCTTTATTTCTGTGCAGACGTTTAAAGTAAGTTTATTTGTCTCCGCATATATGCACATTACATGAGGATCTTAAACAAACCAGTCTTGACAGACGAGAAATTGTTTAATACAAAAAATGTCCTGTTCACTTGAAAGAAAAGACCTACTTTTAAATGGACAGTATCTCGTTTTTGTTTTTTTTTAAGTTGGTCTTTTTAAGAAAAAAAAAAAGTTCAGGCGGTCTCAGTGAGCCCCGTCTCAACCCTGTCCCTTCTCACAGGCCCTCCCCGTGCCTGCCATCACGCGTGCTTCCGCGCATCAAAACAAAGCCACAAGCCAACCTGCATGTCACCATCCAGGTGAGACTCAGCGTCTCCCTGTACCAGGAGAAAATGCTCTCTGGGGCCGCTTCTGGGACTGCCATCCGGTCCCCAGCCTGCCTAAACATCCCTCTCCTGACTAGAGTCCTCAGGGGTCCTTAGAGATTGGCAGGTGCAGGAAGGGCTGCCGAGAGAGAACATTCTGGGCCGGGCAGCAGGAGACCCCCAGGACTACAACCAGGCCTGGCCACTGAGGTTTGGGTTTAACGCTTTAAGCCGCCCTCCCCGGAACCCCTACCCCTAGGCCCTCAGGCCCCTGTCCTGGGGCACAGAATGGAAGCTCTCGGGGATAGGCCAGATCAGGCCAGAAGCGACACAAGTTAGAGTCCCAGTGCTTGAGTATTAGGTGGTCAAGGGCACGAGCTGGGGGCGCTGACCGCACAGCAGATCCCTGCTGGCCGTGGCCGGCACAGCCTCCTCCTGCCTCCCCCTCCCACGTGGGCAAAATGGGGAAACCACGTCCACCACACAGTTTATTCCAAGGATTAGATGGTGTAACTAGGTTAATGCTTAGCCTACATAGTCTCTGTTGCATGATAAGCGTTGCTTTTTTTGTTTGTTTGTTTGCCATGCCCATTACAGGCAGAAGTTCCTGGGCCAGGGATCAAACCCTCATCACAGCAGTGACAACACCAGATCCTTAACCTGCTAGGCCACCAGGGAACTCTCCCCCTCCCCTTTTTTTGGGCTGCAGCGAGCAGCAGCTTCATGTGGGATCTCATCTCTCAGACTGAACCTGGGCCGCAGCAGCAAAAGCACCAAATCCTAACCACTAGACCACCAGGGAACTCCTCATGCTGCTTTATTTATTTGTTTGTTTGTTTATTTGCCTTTTTAGGGCCATAGCCGAGGCATAGGGAAGTTCTCAGGTTAGGGCTGCTGGCCTACACCACAGCCACAGCAACACCAGTTCCAAGCCGGCTCTAAGACCTATACCACCGCTCACGGCAATGCCAGATCCTTAAGCCATTGAGCGAGGCCAGAGATCAAACCTACAACCTCATGGTTCTTAGTCGGCTTCGTTAACCGCTGCACCACAACGGGAACTCCTGGGTGGACTGTTTTGGGGAGGGACCACCATTCAACCCACCAGAGGCCTAAGGGGAAGGTGAAGGGGGGGTGGTCGGGGCAAACTGGACGTGACCGGATTCCCCACTGACGTGCAAGAGGTTCCAGGCAAGCCCAAACATCTGCTGGCAGAGCTGGAGCTGGAGGGAGAACGCACGCTTCGTAATTGCTCTGAAAATCCACTTGGCCTCCCGCCGTGTCCCCTGTGACAGGTCACTGTCATTGAGGAGGGATGCGTATGACTCTGGGTGTGTGACACGCCCACTCAGATTAGCTTCTGGGCCTTATTTCTTTGGCGGCTCTTTCCTAACTCGGAGGCTGTAATCACAGCCATGTTTGATCTGGCATCAGAATGTGTCCTCTCTGAGGCAGGGCCAAGGTCCTGCCAACAAGGCTAAAGTTCTGTCGCTTGCAAAATTGTCCCAGGTTCCAAGCCCAAGTCGTATCTCAGAGTGGAGGTGGCAGGGTCCGAAGCTGAAGGAATTGTGACTGTTTTCTTTGTGCGTGACCAGCTCAAACCAGACCTCGCAGGTAAGCGTGGCCAGCTCCTGTGAAAAGCAGTTCTAGGCACTTTGGGGGGTTTTTTGTTTTGTTTTTATTTTGCTTAATGAATTTTACTACAATTATAGGTGTATAAAAATCATCACAACTCAGTTTGATAGCATTTCCATCCCAAACCCTCAAGCCTCCTTGGCTGGTCCTGAGTCATCCTGAAGCCCGATTTCAGGGCTGTTAACCCTGTAACTCTGAGTCGGCCTGAGGGTCACACAGTGACTCTTACTAATCTCAGTGGTTATTGCCTTAAAACAATCAGGAAGGGTATTGATTTGTTTTGTTTTGTTTTATAGTAGCGTTATCAGGCTATAATTCATATGCCATACAATTCACCCATCTAAAGTGTACAACCCTGGAGATCCCGTTGCAGCGGGAATGAATCCAACTGGGAACCATGAGGTTGTGGGTTCGATCCCTGGCATTGCTCAGTGGGTTACGGATCCGGCGTTCCCATGAGCTGTGGTGAAGTTTGAAGATGTGGTTGGGATCTGGCATTGCTGCGGCTGTGGTATAGGCCCACAGCTGCAGCTCCGATCGGACCCCTAGCCTGGGAACCTCCATGGGCTTCAGATGCGGCCCTAAAACACAAGCAAACAAAAAAAAAAATTTCTAAAGCTTACAACACAATGGCTTTTAGTCTATTCATAGATTTGTGCACCCATCACTGTGAGCAGTTTTATTTATTTATTTATTTACTTATTTATGGCCACACCTGTGGCATATGGAAATTCTCAGGCCAGAACTGAATCGGAGCCGCAGCTGAGGCAATGCCAGGTCATTTAACCCACTGCTCAGGGCCGGAGTCTAACTGGTGCCGGCAAAGAAACAAGCCGGATCATTAACCCACTTACTCCACAGCAGGAACTCCCCACAATCAATTTGAGAAGTCCATCACCCAAAATAAAACCCTTATTCTTTCTAATTACCCCTCCCCTCAGCCCCTGACACCACTAATCTTTTCCTTCTCTTGCCATAGATTGGCCTGTTCTGGTGTTTGATATAAAAGGAATCATATAAGACGTGGCTTTTTGTGTCTGGTTTCTTTCATGTGACGTAACGTTTTCAGTGTTCACCAATGCCACAGTCTGTATAAGAACTTCAATACTTTTTTTTTTTGTCTTTTTGCTTTGATCTAGGGCCGTACCCGCAGCATATGGAGGTTCCCAGGCTAGGGGTCTAACAGGAGCTGTAGCTGCCGGCCTTCGCCACAGCCACAGCAACACAGGATCCGAGCCGCATCTGCAACCTACACCACAGCTCACGGCAACGCCGGATCCTTAACCCACTGAGCAAGGCCAGGGCTCGAACCCGCAATCTCATGGTTCTTAGATTCATTAACCACTGAGCCACGACAGGAACTCTGAGAACTTCAATACTTTTTTTAATTTTTATTTTATTTTATCTTATTTTATTTTATTATTTTATTTTTTAGGGCTGTAGCATATGGAAGTTTCCAGGCTAGGGGTCGAATTGGGATTGTTGGAACATAAGGCTTGCCATCAAGTCTGTGGATGTTAAGCTATTGCAGAAAATGCTCCCAGGAAGTTCCCTGGCGGCTCAGAGGGTTAAGAACCCAACGTTGTGACTGCTGTGGCGTGGATTCCATCCCTGGCCTGGACCCTTCTGCGCGCTGTGGGCACGGCCAAAAAAAAAAAAAAAAGAGAGAAAAGAGAAAAAAGGCTTCCAGAAACGTCTCCACTGCTCACTTCAGCTCACCTTACATGGGGAGAGCGACTCAGGGCCAGAGAGCCTGCAGCCAAATGTAGGAAAAAGAACCCTAGAAGACTGCCTGCCAGGCAGCTGATTAACTTTTTAAACTTTCTTGCTGGATTGATTTTTGCTCCTATGTTCCCCACTTCGGTGATTTCTTCTGCTCTCACGGCAGGCAGCAGAGCGCGAGGCTGGCTCGGGGCCCGTGGTGTTGGAGGCGCCCGTGGGAACAGCTCAGCGGGAGAGCCGGAGGAGGTCGGCAGCGGCAGTTCCAAGTGAGTTTGGGTGGGAGGTGTCCACGTGGAAGCTCATTAAGGCCAGGAGGGAATGAGTCACCAGGGAGCCACACCGCAGGGCGAGAAGGGCAGGCCCCGGCTTCCAGCCCCAATAGATGGCCACGGAGGGGACTCGGGGCCCTCTGGGTTTAGCACCACGGAACCCGTTGGAGACCTTGGCAGGCGCAGTGTCAGTGGCAAGGAGAGAAGCCAGGCTGAGAGCAAACACACAGTCTGGCTGAGAAAGGGAGACAACAGGTGGTGCCACCGTGGGAGGTAGCCAAGGGGATCGGAGAGAAGGGTTTTCAAAGATGCTGGTGGGAGGGCGCCCACGGCAAAGTCAAGCTCAGCTAGGATACAGAAGATGGAAATGGAAGACAGATCCGTGGTCACTGAGGGCTGGAAGGAGGGCTGAGCATGCGAAGCGCGGGGGTTTTAGAGGGGAAGTGAAACTGTTCTGTATGGCACTGGGACGGTGGATGTGTGACACTGTACACCGTCACCCCCCTGGAGCTTTAGAGCACGGAGTGAACCTTCACGGGGGCAAATTAAAAAAAAAAAAAAAGCAATAGGAGGTTAGAGATCCCAACATGGAATCCCTACTATATAAGAGAAGTAATTAAAAAAAAATTACAGAGTTCCCATCGTGGTGCAGTGGAAACGAATCGGACTAGGAACCATGAGGTTGCCGGTTTGATCCCTGGCCTGGCTCAGTGGGTTAAAGATCCGGCGTTGCCGTGAGCTGTGTTGTAGGTTGTAGACACAGCTCTGATCTAGCATGGCTGTGGCTGTGGCGTAGGCCGTCAGCTACAGCTCCGATTCGACCCCTAGCCTGGGAACCTCCATATGCCGCGTGGGCAGCCCTAAAATGACAAAAATTAAATTAAATTATATTAAATTTAAAAAGTAGGAGGTTAGAGATCCCAGCATGGAATCCCTACACTTCTGGAGAAGTATGATGTAATCTCCCTGAAGGAGGTGGGGGAGAAAAGGGGCTGAAGTTGTCACAACAGTGTAAATCAACTATACTTTAATTTTAAAAAATAAAGCTTTGGGACTGAGTGGTGACCATGACTTTAAACCAAGTCTTTAGGAGTTCCCATCGTGGCTCAGCGGAAACGACTCTGACTAATATTCATGAGGACAAAGGTACGATCCTGGCCTCGCTCAGTGGGTTAAGGATCCGGTGTTGCCGTGAGCTGTGGTGTAGGTCTCAGACACAGCTTGGATCCTGCGTTGCTGTGGCTGTGGCGCAGGCCGGCAGCTGCAGTTCTGATTGGACCCATAGCCTGGGATCTTCCACACGCCACGGGTGCGGCCCTAAAAAGACCAAAAAAAAAAAGTCTTTAGACAAAAGGGGCTGTGGAGTTCCCACTGTGACGCAGTGGGTGACGCAGTGGGTTAATGATCCAGCTTGTCTCTGATGTTGCCGGGTTCGATCCCCACCTGGTGCAGTGGGTTAAGGATCTGGTGTTGCCACAGCTGTGACGTAGGTCACAGATGAGGCTAGAATTCAGTCCCTGGCCCGGGAATTTCCATATACTGCGGGTGTAGCCGAAAAAGAAAGAAAAGGTGGTGGTGGGGGTATTGCATGCAGCATTATGCTCTTGTTGATAAAAGTTGTTTCTCACTGTGAACAGGCTAAGAATCCTGAACCACATGGATAAATAAAAGAGCACAGAGGTGATGGGCGGTGAGAGCCAGTTACAGATAAGCGGGGGCGGGGTGGGGGGCGGGGGGAGACTAGGATGAACCACGTGACACTGGTTCCGATTTGGAGCTGTCAGTAGGAGCTCATGCTTAGCTTACAGAAATGTCAATGGATAAATATAGAAATCATGGTTATGGGTCTGCGCAGAGGTTATCTATATTTACACACACTTTTGGCCCTTGAGAGGCTAGAAGCAACGACACCCAAGTGGCCAGAAACACACAGAGCTGGGTTCCTAAGCCTGTGCTCCTCGCTAACAGACACCAGGGCTCCTTGGAGAAGGGGCTGACTCTGGCCTGGAGCAGCTCCTAAAGCCAGAAAGTAAGGGAGTGCTCCCGGAAACCAACTGACAGGACTATGGCAAAGGGACACAGAGCCAGCTGAAGGCGCTCCCCAGGGCAAACATAGGAACAACCGGAACAGAAGATACTGTCTTTGCTAACAATTCAAAGCACAAAACAAATATCCGTGAGTGCATTGTCATACAAATAAATCAAATAAGCCAATAAAAGGGAAAGAGAACTCTCCCGTATGGGAGAATTCTAAATAATTGATATGGGTCTTGACCCCTCCAGGAGGTGAGGCGTGACTCCCGCCCACTAAGCAGAGGCTGCACCCAGCAACTCCTTCCGAGGAGCAGAGCATGGAAGGGGGAAGAGGCGAAACTTAGAGAGGAGACGCCGGGCAGACAGACACCACCTCAGCACCTGCCTGGTCATGTCATCAAAGTCAACACGCACAGCGGTAAATATCTTGAGGGCGGGCGCCCTTGCAATGACGTGCAGAGACTGGCACTTTGCCTCTATGTGGTCTTCCTCCCTCAAAACCCAGAAACACAAGTTTAGTCACGAGGGGGGAAGAAAAAAAAAAAAACAACCAACCACACAAACCCAAATGAAGCACAGTCTACAGAAACAGAAACACCCTGAGCGGTACTTGCAAAAACTGTCAAGATGATCCAAGACAAAGGAAGTCTGGGAGCTCCCCTTGTGGCTCACAGGTTACAAACCTGACTAGTATAAATGAGGATGCAGGTTCGATCCCTGGCCCTGCTCAGTGGGTTACGGATCCGGCCTTGGCTCTCGCTTCCTTGTAGCTCGCAGACGTGGCTTGGATCGGGTGTTGCTGTGGCTGTGGTGTAGGCTGGCAGCTGCAGCTCCGATTCGACCCTTAGCCTGGGAACCTCCATATGCTGTGGGCGCAGTCCTTTAAAAAAAAAAGGAGAGGGAGTTCCCTTCGTGGCTCAGTGGTTAACGAATCCGACTAAGAACCATGAGGTTGTGGGTTCGATCCCTGGCCTTGCTCAGTGGGTTAAGGATCCGGCATTGCCGTGAACTGTGGTGTAGGTTGCAGACACGGCTCGGATCCCGCGTTGCTGTGGCTGTGGCGAAGGCCGGCAGCTACAGCTCCTGTCAGACCCCTAGCCTGGGAGCCTCCATATGCCGCGGGTGCGGCCCTAGATAAGGCAAAAAGACAAAAAAAAAGGAGAGTGTGAGGAACAGTCACTGCCAAGAGCAGCCTAAGGAGGAAATGTCGTGTGTGTCCTTGGTGGGATCCAGGAACAGAAAAAGGTCATTAGATAAAGACTAAGGCAACTGGAATAAAGTATGGACTTTAGTTAATACTAACGTGTCCCTGGCTGGGAGGGTTATGTGTGGGAACTTTTTGTACAATTTTGCATTAATCTAAACAGTTCTAAAAGTAAAAGTTGTGACATTCCGTAGTGGCTCAACAGGTTAAGAATCCAACTAGCATCCATAAGGATGCGGGTTCAATCCCTGGCCTCGCTCAGTGGGTTAAAGCAAGAAATGAAACAAAAAAATAAAAGCAAAACCAAAATGTATAAGATGGGATGGCTGATGGAGGGGGTTGGGGAGAATTTGGCCGGAGGCAGCGAGGAACCCCTCCACCACCTGGCAAGAGGGAGGAGAGGACGGTGCCCTGTGCCTGGGGCCTTGGCAGGAGGTCGCAGGAGTTCAAGGCAGCACCCTGTCATATGTTTTCTCTTTGCAGACAAGCTGGCGTCATTTACAGGCCAAGGGGCTGGTGGGGTCTGAGCGGACTGGAGGTTTGCCGAGGCCGTTGCTGGGAGAGTGCCCGGGGAAAAGCAGACAGCCTGGACGAGCCAGCATCACCTACTAAACTGTGGAATAATGAGTATTTTGCTTTCCTCCATTTGGAAAAAAAGAACAGAGCTGTCACTCCCTCCCTTTTGCCACCTTAACACAGACCGACTGGGCTTTGAGGTTGGACACTGTTCAGTGTTTTTTCAGTCTCCAAAAAGGGTTAAACCGTCTGGAGTTCTCATCATGGCTCAGCGGTTAACAAACCTAACCAGTGTCTATGAGGTTGCGGGTTCAATTCCTGGCCTTGTTCAGTGGGTTAAGGATCCAGCATTGCTGTGAGCAGTGCTGTAGGTCACAGATGGGGCTCAGATCCTGCATCGCTGTGGCTGTGGCGAAGGCTGGTGGCTACAGCTCCGATTCAACCCCTAGCCTGGGAATGTCCAGGTTCAGCCCTGAAAAAAAAAGGAAAAGGAAAGAAAAAGAGTTGAACTATCTGTGGCTAAGGAGTGGCAGGCAGGGACGGGGCAGACTGAGGGCCAGCCTATCCTTGTGATCCCACGTGGAATAGCCCTGGAGGATGTGGGGGGCTGGAGTCAGGCCCAGGTGGGCTCGGGGCTTCCAGCTTCATCGAGAGGAGGGCAGATCAGCAGTGACCAGTGAGGCCAGAAGTTCTGAGGGTCCTGCCCCAATGTCTTTTTTCTTTTTTTTTTCTTTTTTCCTTTTTTTCTGTCTTTTTATAGCTGCACCTGCAGCATACGGAAGTTCCCTGACTAGGGGTCAAATCGGAGCTGTAGACACCGGCCTATACCAACAGCCACAGCAACACAGAATCTGCCTTCTTGTGTAACCTATACACCTGCTCATGGCAACACCGGATCCTTAACCCACTGAGAGGGGCCAGGGATCAAACCCGCATCCTCATAGATACTAGTAAGGTTCTTAACTCGCTGAGCCACCAGGGGAACTCTTCATTGGTAATGAGGTAATTGGGTGATGTTTCAAGTATCTTAATTATCAGCCTCTAGTTCCCATTAGTCTGGGATCTAGTGCTTGTCAGCCTGTGATCAGCATCCTCCATTAGGTGGGTCTTCGTTTCTGCAGCAGGACTCAAAGATAGCGTCAGATTATTGTTTCTGTCCCTTCAGGAGGAGCTAGGAGGCCTGTGACTAATCATTAACGGCAGGAGTCTGTTCTTTGGAACTTGGGGAAGCCTAGGAGACTAAAGTAGTTTTTCTACAAACAAGAAACAGGGGACATAGAGTTCCCTGGGGGTGCAGGGGGTTAAGGAGCCAGCATTGTCACTACTGTGGCTCAGGCTGCTGCTGTGGTGCAGCTTCGATCCCTGGCTGTGAAGCTCCGTATGCTGGAGACACAGCCGAAAAGAGAGAAAAGGAGTTCGCGTTGTGACTCAGTGGTTAATTAATGGACCCAACTAGTATCCATGAGGACAGGGGTTCAGTCTCTGGCCTCACTCAGTAGGTTAAGGATCCGGCGTTGCCATGAGCTGTGGTGTAGGTCGCAGACATGGCTCGGATCTGGCGTTGCTGTGGCTGTGGCGTAGGCTGACGGCTACAGCTCCTGTTAGACCCCTAGCCTGGGAACCTCCATATGCCGCGGGTGCAGCCCTTGAAAAGGCAAAGAGACAAAAGTAATTAATTAATTAATTAATTAAAGTAAAATAAAATAAAATAAAAATGAGATTCAGGGCGTGTGAGGTCATATGGTTGGGCTCCCATCCAATAGGACTTGTGTCCTAAGAAGAAGGGGAGACCCCAGGGAGGGACACACACACACACACACAGGGAAGGCCAGGGGAGGACACAGGGACAACGCGGCCGTCTGCAAACCAAGGAGAGAGGCCTCAGGAGAAACCAACCCTCCAGCACCTTGGCCTTGGATTTCCGGTCTCCGGGACTGAGAAAATCAGTCTCCATGGTTTAAGCCACCCAGCCAGGTACTTTGTTCAGGCAGCTAAGACAGGAGGTGATCGGGTGTTTGAGCCCAGGGACGGGCAGGCACTCCCACTGGCAGGGCTGTGTTCCTGGGCAGAGCCAGCTGAGTGGCTGCCCAGGGGACAGCTTCCTGATGCCCCGAGTCTCACCACGTTGGCACAACCCCCGTGGTCCAGACGCGTTTGGGTTTCCAGGGGGCCGTGACCAGCACATCCTCTCTCAGCCTTGGCCTCCGTGCAGCCTGGATCTGGGAATGGCAGCCTTTAAACTTCCACGCAGTCTCGCCCACTCAACTCCATCCATCCCTTCCTTCCTTAGTTCTTTTTTTCCTTTTCTTTCTTTCCTTTTTTTTTTTTTTTTTTTTAAGAGCTACACCTGCAGCCTATGGAAGTTCCCAGGCTAGGGGTCGAATCGGAGCTACAGCTGCCGGCCTACACCACAGCCACAGCAACTCAGGATCCAAGCCACATCTTCAGCTTGTGGCCATGCCAGATCCTTAACCCACTGATGGAGGCCAGGTATCGAGCCTGCATCCTCATGGATACTGGTTGGGTTCTTAACCCAGTGAGTTCTTAACCCACTGGGTTCTTAACCCACTGAGCCACAGCAGGAACTTCCTTCCTTAGATATGCAAGCCATGTTCAGGTTAGCAGGCATTTTACCAGACCTCACAGCATCGTTAACTGCTTTATCACCAATATCCTAACCCAGGTTTTAGGGAACTTCCTCCAAACAGTGGAAAGTGGCCACAGGCAATATGTCAATGGCAGGCGTGGCTGCTTCGTCCCAAATTTTAAGAACACAGAATTTGGGGGGGGGGGGCAGCGTCCATGGCACGCATGAGTTCCAGGACCAGGAATTAGGATCGAACCAGCACCATAGCCGCAACCCAAGCCACGGTAGTGACAACAATGGATCCTTAACCCACTGAGCCACCAAGGAAACTCCAAGGACACAGAAATTTAAATTTCTGTGGTTTTCGTTTGTCACAAAATATTATTCTTCTGGTGTTTCTTTCTCAATCATTTAAAAGTTTAAAAACCATTTTAGCTTCTGGGCCGTATAAAAACAGGCCTATGAGCTGTAGCTTTTTTGTTTGTTTGTTTGGGGTTTTTTTCTTTTTACGGCCGCACCCACGGCAATATGGAGGTTCCCAGGCTAGGGGTCTAATCGGAGCTGTAGCCGCCGGCCTACACCACAGCCACAGCCATAGCCACGTGGGATCTGAGTGGAATCCAAGATTCATCTGTGACCTAGGCCACAGCACATGGCAACACCTGATCCTTAACCCACTGAGCAAGGCCAGGGATCAAAGCCAAATCCTCATGGATGCTAGTCGGGTTCGTTAACTGCTGAGCCATGACAGGAACTCTGAGCTATAGTTTAAGGACCCTTATTTTAATTGTTTAAAAAATTCATCAAGCTAGGGGTATTAATAAAATGACTCAGAGCCTAATGTATTCATCAAGTTTTCTCTCTTTCAATCCTAGTTGATGGATATGATTCCTGATGTCAAATCCGAACTACAAAAATCAAAGTTAAGATGGAGTTGTTTCTACTATTCACAATAGCCAAGACATGGAAACAACTTAAATGTCCATTGACAGAGGAATAGATAGAGAAGACATGGTGCATATATACAATGGAATACTACTCAGTCGTAAAAAGGAATGAAATAATACCATTTGCGGCAACATGGAGGGACCTAAAGATTCTCATACTAAGTGAATTAGGTCAGACAGAGAAAGACAATTACCATATGATATCCCTTATATGTGGAATCTAAAATATGACAT
>PVHT021183551.1:1525870-1610591 GCA_004024745.2 Catagonus wagneri
AAAGAAAGACTTGTGTCTTTGACCTAATCGGCTTCTAAAGTTCTGAGGATAGAAATGTGATCCATGGAGTTCCCATCGTGGCGCAGCAGAAACTAATCTGACTAGGAACCTTGAGGTTGCAGGTTCAATCCCTGGCCTCGCTCAGTGCGTTAAGGATCCAGTGTTGCTGTGAGCTGTGGTGTAGGTGGCAGACGTGGCTCAGATCCCGAGTTGCCGTGGCTGTGGTGCAGGCCGGCAGCTGTAGCTCCGATTAGACCCCTAGCCTGGGAACCTCCATATGCTGCAGGTGTGGCCCTAAAAAGCAAAAAACAAGGAAATGTGATCTCTGCCTGTGAGGGCACAGATGGGGGCCGAGTCCCTGCCAGCTGTCCTTAACCATCAGGATTGATGGGCCAGCTCGGCTCCTCAGTTGAAAGAATGGCTTGTCCCCGTGGTTGCCTAGGAAGTGCTGGCCGCCGCAGGCTCACCCTGGAGCGTCCGCCGAGCCCCGGCCCACGCCAGGGGAAAGCCCTTGCAGAGCTGGAGGGAAGAAACATCTCTGGCCTCACAGCACAGCAAGTTCCCGGGACCTCTGCCAGGACGAGCCGGTCTCCCGGGGCTGGGCAAAGGGAAGGAAAGAAAGCAGCGCCAAGTCAGCCGGTGCCTGTCCCAAACCAGGGGACATGTTTAAATCCTCACGTGTTTAAATCCTTAAATCTGGCTAAACAAGGCCCCACTGCATGGCACAACGAACCATAGGCAAGATCCAGAGGTAAGCCGGAATGGAAAAGAATGCGCATATGCATAAACAAGTCACTTTGCAGTATGGCCTGGAGTTCCTGGGTGGTGTAGCAGGTGAAGGATGAGGCGTTGTCATGGCTTTGGCGAGGGTTTGATCCTTGGTCTGGGAACTTCTGTATGCCACAGGCATGCTGCCCTCCCATCCCCACCAAAGCCACATACAAAGGCCAAACGCTGACAACCACACCTCATTTTTTAATTAATTAATTTATTTATTTATTAATTAATGTACTTATTTATTTTTTTGCCTTTTTCTAGGGCTGCACCCGCAGCATATAGAGGTTCCCAGGCCAGGAGTCTAATCAGAGCTGTAGCCACCGGCCTACACCACAGACACAACAACGCAGGACCCGAGCCGCGTCTGTAAACTACACCACAGCTCACGGCAACAACAGGTCCTTAACCCACTGAGCAAGGCCAGGGATCGAACCCTCAACCTCATGGTTCCTAGTCGGATTCGTTAACTGCGCCACGATGGGAACTCTGACAACCACACTTTAAAGGGAGCTGTCAAACATTCACAGACTATCTTGTTTTTTGGTCTTTTTAGGGCTGCACCTGCGGCCTATGGAAGTTCCCAGGCTTGGGGTCGAATTGGAGCTGCAGCCGCCGGGCTACACCACAGCCACAGCACCACCAGATCTGAGTCACAACTCTCTCATGTACTCATTTCACTCGTGGTTCCTGGGCTGAGCACAGGCAGGGCTGTAAATACTAAGGCAGGAAAGGCAAATGTAAACAAATGCTTCTCCACTGACACATCTGGCTGAGGTGCCCTGGGGAGACCTGGGGGTGCTCAGGGGGGAATGCCTAGTTGGGGGGGCTGTGTGACAGTGGTGGGGTCTCTTCATGGAGGTGACCCCTGAGGTAAATCTACGGTAGGGAAGGGGGAAAGAGTCCCAGGCAGAGGGTCCAGCCTACACCAAGGCACAAGGCGTGAAAGAGCGTCACGTGGCAGAATAATCTGGAACATTCCCAGGGCAGACTGCACTTTCAAATGGTGGATTACAGGAGTTCCCAGTGGCCTGGCAGGTAAAGGACCGGGCTTTGTCACTGCTGTGGCGCGAGTTCCATCCCTGGCCTGGGAACTTCTGTATGCAGTGTAATGAGGCCAAAAAAAAAGGCGAAATGGTGGTTTGAGCTCACATTCAGTCGGGTGCCTTAGAGCCATTGCTGAGGTGCGGGGCTTCTGCTGGACCCCCCAGCCCTGCTCCCAGGACTACCTAACCGAGTGGATTAAACACGGTCAGTCCACAGGCGTCCCCTCAGCCAGCCCCGAAGTCATGGCGGACACTCCCAGGCGGGCCCCAGGGCCTTCCGGAATCCTCCGTAAGGACATTCCTGGGCTGTGGGAACACACACGGCTGGAGGCAACTGGAAGCCGGTCCCCAGGAGCAGCCCCGCTGGGGAGACCCAGCCCCCATGGCCCTCGGGAACTTTCTGAGCTGCGTCTCACAACCTCTCCCTGGGGTCCTGACATGACCCGGCCCCGCGTCCCCACGGTAGAAACAGCACGACGACACCGCTCAGGCCGTCACCTCTCTGCTCAGCCTGGGACCACCTCCCCTGCAAACTGCCCGCCTCCTCACATGCCCTGCTTTGGGGGACAGCAAAGGCAAACATAACCTTCCCTTTCGGTCTTTTCTGGATCACCGCGGTGGCATAAATTCAAACCCCAAACTCACATGAAGTCGGGCCTGTGAGCACAGATTTTCAGAGGAATTTTTTTTCCCTTCTTCCTTGAGTCTGGATGGACAGACAAGTTTCTTCACCTGTCTTTGCTGGCAGTTATGTTAAAATCTACCCTCACAGGAGTTCCCATCGTGGCTCAGTGGTTAACGAATCTGACTAGGAATCATGAGGTTGCGGGTTCGATCCCTGGCCTTGCTCAGTGGGTTAAGGATCCGGTATTGCTGTGAGCTGTGGTGTAGGTTGCAGACGTGGCTCGGATCCCGAGTTGCTGTGGCTGTGGTGTAGGCCAGTGGCTACCGCTCTGATTCGACCCTTAGCCTGGGAACCTCCATATGCCTCGGTTGTGACCCTAAAAAAAAAAAAAAAAGAGGGCAGAAAACAAGCAGCAAAGAAAAGGAAAAAAATAATGTTAAGATAACTTGGAAAAGTTCTATAGAAAGGACCATCGTGGTCACCTGACTTTGTAAACCTCCATTGGTTCACTTTTTTTTTTAACACAGGGATGAGTGGTTCAGATTTTAAATATAAAACTCTGAAATACGGAGTTCCCGTCATGGCTCCGTAGTTAACGAATCCAAGTAGGAACCATGAGGTTGCGGGTTCGATCCCTGGCCTTGCTCAGTGGGTTAAGGATCCAGCATTGCCGTGAACTGTGGTGTAAGTTGCAGTTGCGGCTCGGATCCCGCATTGCTGTGGCTGTTGCATAGGCTGGTGGCTACAGCTCCGATTCAACCCCTAGCCTGGGAACCTCCATATGCCGCGAGTGCAGCCCTAGAAAAGGCAAAAAAAATAAATAAAGGGATCCAGTGTTGCTGTGAGCTGTGGTGTAGGTCTCAGACTCGGCTCAGATCCCGCGTTGCTGTGGCTGTGGCTTAGGTCAGCAGCTCCAGCTGCAATTTGACCCTCAGCCTGGGAACCTCCATATGCTGCAGCTGTGGCCTTAAAAAGACCCAAAAAATGGTGATTAATGGGAAGATGGCTTACAGATCAGGGAGAAAGAATGGGGACGCACTCTGCTGAGAACCCTAATCCAGTCCTGGGGCAGGAGGTTGGATCACAGACTCTGGAGCCCAACCACCCTCTGTGCCTCAGTTTCCTCATCTATAAAATGGGGACAAGAATAACAGTCTCCACCTCACAGGGTTGTGGGGACAGCTGAGTGAGTTAACACAGACAAGGGCGCTCTGTGGTCCTTCCCCTTGACTGGGGCCCAGGGCGGCAGCGGCAGCCCAGCTCTGTCCCACTTAGCTGGTCACCAGAGCCAGCTCCCTCAGGAGGACAGTGGACGTGGGATAATTTCCAAGAGCTAATGAATCCCTCAAACCCCGGAGGCTGTTGGCACGTCACCCCTGCAGCCCTTCAAAGGGCGCGCAGTTCCGCCTCCCCGATCCCTGGCGAGCAGGCCCAGGAAAAAAAGTCCATTGAGAAGTGACCGTCAGAGCCTGAAGGACAGGGTGGACAGGCACTTGTGCCCTCCTGCACGTCCGCTACAGGGACCCGCTGGGACTCCAAGCGCTGCTCTCATGTCCCTTGTCTACCAGCTCCCCTGTGGTCCAGGAAGCTCAGAGAGGTGTGATTTTCCCAAGTGCTGTCAGGTATGACCGAGCTGAAGCCGCCCCCAAAAGAGTTCTTCACCAGCTTCCCCAGGGGCTTGTTTTCTCTCCAGGCCTCAGGCCCCTTGTCCCCACTGCTCTCCACACCCCCCACCCCCACCCCGGCTCATTCTTCCTTCTTTTATTTTATTTTTGTATTTTTAGGGCCACTCCCGCGGCATATGGAGGTTCCCAGGCTAGGGGTCTAATTGGAGCCGCTGCTGCCGGCCTACACCACAGCCATAGCAACGTGGGATCCGAGTCCCGTCTGCCACCTATACCACAGCTCACAGCAACGCCGGATCCTTAACCCACTGAGCAAGGCCAGGGATCGAACCCACAACCTCATGGATCCTACTCAGATTCATTTCTGCTGAGCCACAAAGGGAACTCCCTCTTTTTATTTTTATTTTTTATTTTCGCTTTTTTATGGCTACACCCACAGCATACGGGGCTAGGGGTCCAATCGGAGCTGCAGCTGCCAGCCTACACCACAGCTCACGGCAACACCTGATCTTTAATCCACTGAGCAAGGCCAGGGATCGCACCCACATCCTTCATGGTTGCTAGTTAGGTTCGTTACTGCTGAGCCACAATGGGAACCCCTCCCTTCTCTCTCTAGCCTGGTTCATTTCCTGTCAGTCTTCCTGTCTCCACAAGACCGAAGCTCCGGGAGTTCCCACTGTGGAGCAGTGGGGTAAAAACCAACTGCAGCAGTCAGGTCTCTGTGAAGGAGCGAGTTCAATCCCCGAGGCCGTGTGCAGTGGGTTAAAGGATCCAGCACTGCTGCAGCAGGTCGCGGGAATCTTTCATCCAAACACTCCCAGCCTCCTGCAGGCAGGGTAGCTGGCTCAACTGTCAAGCTCAGCTGGCTCATCCGCAAAATGTTCATAATAAAAGGGTGTGGCTCATGGGAGTTCCTACGGTGGCACAGTGGTAACCAACCCAACTAGGATCCACGAGGATGCGGGTTGGATCCCTGGCCTTGCTCAGTGGGTCAAGGATCCAGCGTTGCTGTGAGCTGCAGTGTAGGCTGAAGACACGACTCAGATCCCACGTTGCTGTGGCTGTGGTGTAGGCCAGCAACTGTAGCTCTGATTCAACCCCTGGCCTGGGAACTACCATATGCCGTGGGCGCAGCCCTTAAAAAAAAAAAAAGGAGGTGTCTTATTGAGAGGATTAAATGAGAAGCACCCAACCCAGCTAGATGGTCGCTCTTGCCATTGCAGTTCTCAGGGCTCTGTGACCTCAGGCAAAGTCTCAGCCCCCTGCCCACCCCCCCAGAGGGCGGAATACCCGCCTCCCAGGCTTGAGGAGATGAAACATTACTCCACAGTCCCTCATCTGCAATCCTCAAGTCCAAAAAGCCCTGAAAATTGAAGGTTACCTCTCTTGGCAGCAGCACCTGACCTGGATCCACCTCATTTGGTGGTAAAACTCTGACCTTGCTGGATCATGAGGCTATTTACCCAGTGTTTTTTGTTTTGGGCTTCAGCACGCAGTAGCTTGATGTGGGATCTCAGCTCCCAGACCACCAGGGAACTCCTATGCAATGTTTTGTATTTTTGGTTTTTTTGTTTGTTTGTTTTGCTTTTTAGGGCCGCATCCGCGGCATATGGAATTTCCCAGGTTAGGGGTCCTATCGGAGCTGTAGCCGCCGGGCTACACCACAGCCACAGCAACTCGGGATCTGAGCCGTGTCTGCGACCTACGCCACAGCTCACAGCAACGCCAGATCCCCGACCCACTTGAGCGAGATCAGGGATCAAACCTGCGTTCTCGTGGATACTAGTCTGATTTGTTTCCGCTGCACCACGAGGAAAACTCCCTACGTGGTGTTTTTTAATCCCAGGCAGTGTGACTATTCAAAACTGTTTTGTGCTTGCTGAGGGAGTGCTGCCCCTGGGCCTGGGGCTGTCACCCAGTACTCAGCATATGTACCCATTGTCTGACATCATCAAAATCGTCAGAATAGTTCTGACTTATGAAACACACCCAGGGGTTTACCCAGGCAGGCAAAAGTTCCCAGGCCAGGAATGAAACCCAAGCCACAGCAGTGACACGCCAGATCCTTAACCACTAGGCCACCAGGGAACTCCACACCCCCAGGTTTTAGATAAGGCAATGTGTACACAGCATCCCCGGCGCCAGGCTGGCACATAGCAGGTGATCCATAAACAACTGTTCTCTCTTCCTTTGGGATTACCCCTGACCTTGACCTCCCTCTCCAGCCCACTCTGCTCTTCTAAGTTGGAAACAAGAGTTCTTGTGCATTTCCATGGATGCAAATAGATACTGGTGAGAATCCTGGCAAGAATTATTGCGTACTAACCACAGGCAGGGCTCTAAGCCTGTGTGTCCTACGCCAGGCCATGTAGCTGAGTGGTTAAGTGCATTTCCTTTGTTCAAATCCCAGCTCTGCCACTTACTTCCAAGACCTGCTGTGGGACCTCTCTATGTCACGGCAAATAGGGATAAATAAGTCCAATGGAAAGAGTCCCAGAAGGACAGAGAAGAACATCTGCTACATATTAGGTATTAGCAGAATTATGATTATTAATCGCTCTGAAGTACGTACCACAACTTGCTTGGTTGGCCGGGTAACTGGTGGAGTAATCAAGGTGCGAGGAGACTGAGTAACCTGGCAATCAGGCACCATAACCCTATGTTCTCCTGCGTCTCAGAAGCCGTGATAAAGGAACAAGAAGCAGAGGGAGAAAGGGCACTGCCCACCCCCGCAGCGCCTGGCCAGCCGGTCCGACAGTCCAGTCAAGTTCCAAGCTTTATTCAAAATATATCAGCCGCACAAGTTGGGGCCTCCTGGAACTGACCTTTTACAGAAGGTGCTACCCTTCTCAGAAGTGGTCAGAGAGACATGGGGGCAGGGACGACGGGCTCACAGAGCATTTGGAAAAACAGGTTCCTGGTGGGCAAGGAGAGGGAGGCCCACCGGCCGGCGGCTTATCCTTGCCGGAGCTGGAACAACACGGCCATTCATGAGCCAGGAGGCCTGGCTTGCAGAGCCTCGGGATCTCAACCAGAAAACCCGCTCAGGCTGCGTCTGGTAAAGAGAAAGGAAAGGAGGGGACAGCCCGCTGGGCTTGTGTCCTTTGCTCCCGATCGCATCACCTGCTCCCCTCTCCCCTCCAGCCCCCAGGCCAGCACAGGTTTCAGCATCTCCTGGGGCCTCTCAGAGAGACACAGCCCTGCCCCAGCCTTAGGCTCTGAAAACTGAACTGGTCCTTGTAATCGTTCCCCACCCCCACCCCCCGCCCCGCCCAGGGCAAAGAAATGAAATCCCAGCCCCTGCGGGTGGCGTGGCAGTGAGAGGCTTTTCCAGGAGCATCCTGTTGCGGAAAAACAGCTTTGGCAGCAAAACAAGGATTGAAGAAGCAATTGAAGAACTGTCAGAGGAAGAAAACAGAAAGAGACCATAACAGGTCTGCAGAAAACCTCAGGCCCTTCAAAACCAAATACTCAAGTTTGGTTTCCAAAAACCCAAACAAGCCTCTCCTCTGGACCCCACTAAATCTGGGAGCAGTCCACGGCTGGAACTCAGCGACGCCCAAGTGGATCCTTGGGTGTAGCTCTGTCTGCAGCTGTCCTCATTTCTGAGCTTGATGTGACGTACCTACATGTAAATAAATACGTAGGCTGCTTTACTTTTCTTTTCTTTCTAATCGATATTATTGATATATGTTATATACATTAAGAGGCATCCATTTAAGTGTAACTTTTATGTTTTTATTTTTTTATTTTTATTTATTTATTTTGCATTTTTTGTCATTTTAGGGCCGCAATCGCGGCACATGGAGGTTCCCAGGCTAGGGGTCTAATCGGAGCTGTAGCCACTGGCCTACGCCGCAGCCACAGCAACGCAGGATCCGAGCCGTGCCTGCGACCTACACCACAGCTCACGGGAACGCCAGATCGTTAACCCACTGAGCAAAGCCAGGGATCGAATCCGCAACCTCATGGTTCCTAGTTGGATTTGTTAACCACTGCGCCACGACGGGAACTCCTGTGTTTTTATTTTTTTTAATAATGATTTGTATATTTCCCACCATAGCTGGTCTACAGTGTTCCGTCAACTTTTTTTACTGTACGGCAAGCCCACCCAGCCCCACATGCTCCATCACAAGTGACAAGTTATAGTTCCCAGTGCTATAGAGCAATTTTAAGTGTAACTTTTAATGGGTTTTGACAAATGTGTATACCTCTACCTTCCAGAATACACAGTGTTTTCATCATCACCCCAGGAAATTCCTCTGGCCTCTTTGCAGTCAAAACCATTCCCAGCCCCAGCCCAAGGCAGCTACTGATCTGTTCTCTGTCACTGAAGATAAGTTCTGCCTTTTCTAGAATTTCCTGTGAATATTGACTCTTGGACTCCTTTAAGTCTGGCTTCTTTGTTGTTGTTGGGGTTTTCTAACTTATTATAAATAGAATTTTTAAAAACTTCAGGAGTTTTCCACGGTGGCTCGGCGGTAACAAACCCAGCTAGTGTCTGTGAGGACGAGTTTGATCCCTGGCCTCGTTCAGTGGGTTAAGGATCAGGCGTTGCTTGTGGCTGTGGCTAGGCTAGCGGCTATAGCTCGGATTTGACCCCTAGCCTGGAAGCTTCCATATGCGGTAAGTGCAGCCCTAAAAAGACAAAAAAAAAATTTTTTTTTCTTCTTCAGATTGTTTGCAGCTACCAAAAGAAATATTTATTTTTTGTGTGTTGACCTTGTCTCCTTTGAGCTTGTTAAATTTACTAATTAGTTCTAGCAGTTGTTATGTAGATTCCTTAGGATTTCCTAGTAAAGTCTTCTATCATCAGTGACTAAAGACCCTTATACTTCTTTCTTTCCAATCTTAAAAAAAATTTTTTTTTGCAGTTTCCCTTGTGGCGCAGCAGTTAACGAATCCGACTAGGAACCATGAGGTTGCGGGTTTGATCCCTGGCCTTGCTCAGTGGGTTAACGATCCAGCATTGCCGTGAGCTGTGGTGTAGCTCGCAGACGTGGCGCGGATCCTTTGTTGCTGTGGCTGAGGTGTAGGCCAGCAGCTATAGCTCTGGTTCTAGCCTGGGAATCTCCATATGACGCGGGTGCGGCCTTAAAAAAAAATATATTAAAGTATAGCCAATTTACAATGTAGTGTCAATTTCCGCTGCACAGCAAAGGGACCTAGTCACATGTAGATACGAATTTTCTGCTTCTGTTAATTTTCATCAGGTTCCATCCCAAGAGATTGGATATAGTTTGCTGTGCTATGTAGTAGGACTCCTTCCCAATCTTTACACCCTTTTTTTTTCAAATTTTTTTCTTTTTCTTTTTCTTTTTTTTGGCTTTTTAGGGCCAAACCTGGGACATAGGGAAGTTCTCAGGCTAGGGGTTGAATCAGAGCTACAGCTGCTAGCCTACACCACAGCTCAGAGTAACCCTGGATCCTTTAACCCTCTGAGTGAGGCCAAGGATCGAATTTGCATCCTCATGGATACTAGTCAGGTTCATTACCACTGAGCCACAATGGGAACTCCCATGTTTTATTTCTTTTTCTTGCCTTATTGCACTGACTATGACCTCTAATACAATGTTGAATAAGTGGTAAGAGCAGATGTCTTTTCTTGTTGCCGATCTCGGGGGCGGGGAGGGGAGGCAAGCAGTCTTATGCCATTAATTATGATATTAGCTGCAGGTTTATTGTCACAACCTTAATCAGGTAGAGGAGTTCCTTGCTTCAATCTGCTAAGTACTTTTTTTTGGGGGATGGGTATTCAATTTTGTCAAATGCTTTTTTCTGGACGGAGTCAATGCTCAATAAACTTATCCTGAATGAATTAAACAGACAGCTTCCTTGACGTGGGGATCAAAGAATGTGTGCATTTCAGGAATTCCTGTTGTGGCTCAGTGGAAACAAATCTGACAAGTATCCATGAGGATGCAAGTTCGATCCCTGGCCTGGCTCAGTGGGTTGGGGATCCAGCATTGCTGTGAGCTGTGGTGTAGGTGGCAGATGTGACTCAGATCCTGTATTGCTGTGGCTGCGGTAGCTGTAGCTCCGATTCGACCCCTAGCCTGGGAACTTCCACGTGCCTCAGCTTTGCCCCCCCAAAAAAAAAGAATGTGTGCATTTCAACATTTTGTCAGAAACGTCCAGGTTTCCCTCTGAAAAGGTCCCAGTCTTCACCTCCACCAACATACACCAGGGAACGAATCCTGGTATGGCTCACTGCAATATGGTACAGCAGTGTGGCCTGGTAGCCACGGCCATAGCCCCTTTGCTGAGCAGTGGGGAACAGGTTAAAGAAGCACTCCAATTCCCCAGGCAAACAGGAGGTGGCTTCGCAGAGAAGGTGATTTACAAGTTGGTCCCAGAGAAGGTCCAAAGCGGTCCGGCCAAACGAGGAAGGGGACATCCTAAGCAACAGCATGTTCCAAGCCTGAGGCATGAAAGACTGTTGCATCAGCCACTAACTAGCCGTGTGACCTTGGGCAAATCTGCCCTGCTTATCCACAGAAGGGGAAGGAAAACAGCAGGGCTGCCAAACACTGTGAGGAGTATCCAATGAGAAAGACACATGAAGGACCGTGGAAGAACTATCACGAAGGCAGCATTACTGTTAACAAGAGGATGGGGAAGATTCTCCACGTGTCCAGCACAGCCTAGAATGACAGTCCTAGAGGAGGCAGGGTGCTGCTGTGGCATTAGAAACCTGGGTCCCGGAGTTCTCGTCGTGGCTCAGCGGTAACGAACCTGATCAGGATCCACGAGGACGCAGGTTCGATCCCTGACCTCGCTCAGTGGGTTAAGGATCCAGCATTGCCATAAGCTGTGGTGTAGGTCGCAGACACGGCTCGGATCTCACGTTGCTGTGGCTGTGGCATAGCTGTAGCTCTGATTTGAGCCCTAGCCTGGGAACTTCCATATGCCTCGGGTGCAGCCCTAAAAAGACAAAAGAAAAAAAAAGGAAACCTGGGTCCCAGCTTCAGGCACCTCTGTGGGAGGAGAGCCAAGATGGAGGGCTGTGCTCCAAGACTGACAGCTCCTTGGCTTCAGACTCCCATTCAGATAGGAACAGGGTGGTGTTCCTGGCTAACACCTCGTGGTTAACAGGGCCGCATTACTCCCTCCTGCTTTCTACATATGCCTCATAAATTTCGAAGGTCCAGGAAGCATGAAAAGACACCCTTCTTTTTTCCTGCCAGCTTAATTTCCTTCCTTCCTTCTTTTTCCCCGTGTGGACCCTTAGTATGGCTTTCCCCCTTCCTAGGGGGAGTAATGGCTTTAATATACAGTATTTGTATTTTGGATGACTGCTTCTAGGAGCAGTTTTTAAAGAGTCCCAGCAATCAAATGCCTGGCTCCTGTGTTTGCACATAATTTCCTTTCTGCTTAAGCTCTCATTGTGTTTACACACTGGACATCTAGCAGCTCAGTCTGGTCAAGGTACTGCTTTTAGCAGCTCTGGGAGATTGAAAACAAAGTGTTGGTATATTCTGTACCTGGTGCCTCCGGAGGCAGATGAGAATAGAGCACAAGAGACTAAAGGGGTGAAGCGGTGGCTGTGAGAGCAGGTAGATTTTTGCTGTAAGAGACACAGAAGCTTGAAACCAACAGCGGCACTGAAAGGAACACAGAGAAGGAGATGGCTTTGGGAGAATTCCAGGAGATCGAAGTGCCAGTTGGACTGGGGAGAGAGAGAGAGAAGTCCAAAGTAACAAGAAAGTTTCTGGCATTGGCAGCTATGCGCGATGGTGTCACCATCCTCCAGAACAGGAAATACAAACACAACAAGCAGACAGGTTTGAGGGAGGGGAAGAATGAAGTGACGAATTCTGTTCAGGACATTTATTAGTTTCGTGATCATTACTAGTGGCAGGCACCTTGTTAGAAAACACCATGAACAAAAGACACAAGGTCCCTGCATTCCTGAAGCTTACACTCCAGCGGCAGAAGGAGAATTTACACAAATAAAACAACAAAGTAACTTCAGATGTCCAAGGGAGGATTTGTTGTTGTTGTTGTTGTTTGGTCTTTTCAGGGCCAAACCCACAGCCTATGGACGTTCCCAGGCTAGGGTGGAAGCTAGGCTTGTAGGAGCTGCAACAGCTGGATCAGAGCCATGTCTGAGACCCACACCACAGCACACAAAGCCAGATCCTTAACCCCCTGGGTGGAGCCAGGGATGGAACCCGTGTCCTCATGGATGCTAGTCCCCTTCATTACCACAGATCCACAAAGGAAACATGGTTGTGAGGACACTAAATAGAATCATGTGCTGCCGGGGGAGGGGGACACACAAGGAAAGCCTGCGTTGGAGACTTGGGAGTTAAGAAGATGCCAGACAGGGTTTGACGGCGACCCAAGGACATACAAGTAGATAAGCAGCTCTCATAGAGAAGCTTGACGATTAGAAGTCTGGGCTGGAGATGATCAGAAAAGAGGACAAAAAGGTACAACAGCACATGATGGTATTTCTAGAAAAATTAAAAATACACAAAAACAGGAGTTCCTGTCATGGCTCAGCGGTTAACAAATCTGACTAGCACCCATGAGGACGCAGGTTCGACCCCTTTCCTTGCTCAGGAAGGTTAAGGATCTGGCCTTGCAGTGAGCTGTGGTGTAGGCTGGCAGCTACAGCTCCAATTTGACCCCTAGCCTGGGAACCACCATATGCCGTAGGTGCGGCCCTGGAAGAAAAAAAAGGCAAAAAAAAAATATACACAAAAGCAATACCACGGGTACACTGAGCGTTCAGGCTGTCTGAATCTTGTTTTTCCCCGAAATTGCGAGATTAGTACAGAGATGTCTTATATAGTCTATATATGTTTTGTAGCACCAAGTAAATTTGACTGAAAAAAGGCCAGTTTGCGGGTCCCACCAAATTTGACCAAGCCCACTTTCTGTGCCTCCCTCATCAGGGCCCAGGCAGCTTCGGCCGGTTCTCACTCCACGCGCATTGGTCAAGCCCCGCCCCTTCACGCTGCTCAGTCACCCCGCCCACTTCCGCCTTCGTACCAATGGGAGCTCGGGATCGGGGCCCACACCCCCGCCGAGCACCGCCCCGGGCCCGCGCCGCCGGGTGACGTCACGGCCTGGCCCCCGCACGTGACGCCCGCGCGCCGGGCTCCCGCTGGCTGCCGGGCTCGCGCTGCAGAGGCCGGTGAGGTGCCTGCGGCCACGCGGCGGAGGGTGCGGGCCGAGGGTGCCGGTCGTCGGGGCGCGCGCGTGCGCGCATGGAGGCGGCACGGGCGGCTACCTAAGGGCAGTGGGGCCCGCGGAGCGGCCACATCGCATATCCGTCGAGCGGCCTCGAGCCCACGGCACCCGGCGGCGGCGGGCCGCGGAGCCGGCGCGGCCATGGCGACGGGCACTCAACAGAAGGAGAACACGCTGCTTCACCTCTTCGCCGGCGGGTGAGTGTCCCGGCCTGACCCAGCGCCCCCGCCTCTGGTTCTCGGGCCCGCCCTCCCCGTGTCCTCTGTGCGCCCGGCATGGTTACCGGCCCTCCCCGGCTGATGCGCCGGCTCCCGAGGAGGAAGTCCCGGCGTCGGAGCAGTGGGGAGGCCCGGGGCGGGGGGGCGCAGGGCCTGTCCCATCTCCCAGCTGCATCTCGGGAGTGTGATTTTACCCCACGTCGGCCCCGCTCCCATGCCCATCTTCCTCCCCGCGACGTCTCCAGCTTTTTCTCCTTTTCAGCAATTAGTACCTCTTCTTAGGAGTGTTACTCGGGATGGTCCTTCCTGGCCACAGGACACTCTCTGCCCCACTGCCTGGATTCTCCTCCAGGGCCTTTCCCTGCAGGCCCTGGGCAGCCTTGTGGTTTGGCCTGGGAGTTCCTCAGGGTAGCGTAGGGGCGAGTTCAGACCATCAAGAGGGCTGCAGGTGTTGGGTATCAGTAGGGGCCTAGAAAGTGCTAGTGAGCCGTGATCCTGGGGTCCGCAGTCTGTGGGAGGGCCGATGGGGGAACCTCCGGACAAACTGAGGTCAGGAAGGTGTGTTGAAATGCTTCTCAACTGCTGTGAAGCGTCCATCGTCAGAAACAGCATGATTCTAAGGTGTGCCCAGTTTTTAAAGCATCATTAGTATGATCTTCATGGCACTTGATATTTTTCAGTGGAGGCAACGTGTTTTTAGGGAGGTTGGATGGTAGGGGGCTAGGAAGGGAGCTGGTGTTTTTGATTTTGTTTTCGGAAAATAGAAATGAAAATGTTTTGTGTTAGTAATTTTTTTTTTCTTTTAATAACTTTGGGTTGCTTTGGGCCCTTTTGAAGTCATGTAAATGTTTGGAGTCTTATTTGAGCGCCTCACAGGCCTGGCACAGCCGTTTTTAAGTGTAGGACATTCTATATAAGGTAGAATTTATCCTAGATTATTGTCTGGATTTGAGTATTTTAGTTGCAGCTTCCTATTTTCGTTGCTCCGGAGAGATGTGCCTTATTCTAAGCAAGTAATGGTTGATGGTTTATCTGCAAAAATAAACCATGATGAAAGTGTTCCTGAGCTCTTTGTACTTTTTTATTGTAGTTGATTACCCAGTTACTTTGTTTCTCCAAAAAATTTCCTCCTTCTTCATATCTAGGAAGGATTTCTTATTCGTCTCCATCCTATCATTCCCTTTCGTTTTGCTTCATCTCTCCATTGATACTTGCTTTGAGAAGGATTGGGGGGCATTCCTAAATGCAGACAGTATATTAATTTGTCATTCTGGGGAATTTTAAACAAGTTGGCCATGTTATTAAAGTCATTTATCAAGCAATGAAGGGTAATTTTTTCAAAAATGATTTTATAATCTGTGATTTTGATTTACTGTTTCTAGTGAGGTGGTCTTTAAAAAAAATTCTTTGTACTCCAAACTGGGAGAGTTCCTTGCTCTGGGGCAGCGTCCGTGAGGCTGGCTGCATGATGGATCGCCCTGTCTGCCCCAGTCTCCCTCCACGCCCTTCACAGTGCCCTCTGGCTGCTGATTCTCCTGGAGCACCAGCCTCTTACCTTACGATGGAGGAAAACCGCAGTAGCCAGTTTCCAGCTCTGGACTGTTTAAAATGTGGAGTTTATTAGGGTGGTGCCTGGGGCCATTGTCCTTAACAGGTTGCAGTTCCTTCATTATCAGCAGTTCAGGATTCCTAGCAAGAATGAAAATAAATCTTCCAGAAGGATACTCTCAGAGTAACTAATTGGATTTTGACTCATTCTCACTAAACTAAAGTAGCATTGCTTCCATTTCTTTTAGGGGAGAACAGTAAAGGAGCTAAGTATCCAGTGGGTTAAGGTCTTGCAGTTACAGTCCGTCAGTACAGTGGTCTCACCCTGTTTATGGAGGGCTGTGCTGCTTTGCTCCAAGTAACTGGTTTCCTGGCATCTTTCCAAAGAGCTGAATTTACTTCCTTTGAAAAGAAGTCAGAGCCCCTGCTCTTTTTTTTTTTTTTTTTTGGCATTTTACCTTATCTAGGGCCGCACCCGCAGCATATGGAGGTTCCCAGGCTAGGGGTCTAACAGGAGCTGTAGTCACCGGCCTTCGCCACAGCCACAGTAACGTGGGATCCGAGCCGCGTCTGAGACCTACACCACAGCTCACGGCAATGCCAGATCCTTAACCCACTGAGCAAGGCCAGTGATCGAACCCACATCCTCATGGTTCCTAGTCGGATTCGCTAACCTCTGAGCCACGACGGGAACTCCGAGCCCCTGCTCTTTAACAGGAGCTCTGTCCTATTTCTCCTGTGAATTGAATAGCCGTTGGAAACTAACATCAAACAAGTTTAATGCTATCACTAATTAATGATACTGAGTAAATATTTTTATCAGGCATAACAGGCTTGTGAATAGTTGAAAATTAATTTAGATCCTGGAAATGAAAGATTGCAACCCAAACAATTCACAGTCTTTTAAATTTCTTAAATTTTTTTTAAAGCAGTTTCATGGGTTCTTTACAAGACACAAGATGCACCTAAGTTGACCTGAAATGGTCATCTTTTTAATATAGTGTTGCCCTTTAAGAAAGAAAAAAAAGAGGGAGTTCCCTTGTGGCACAGGTTAAGGATCTGGTGTTATTCCTGCAGCAGCTTGGGTCACCACCGTGGTGTGTGTTCCATCTCTGGCCCAGGAAGTTCCACGTGCCATGGGTGCGCTTTCCCCCATCCCCCAAAAAAGAAAGAGAAAAACCACCAAACCGACACCTAGAAACAAGCACCTTAGAATCAGGTCTATGTATGTATATGTGCACCAAATGTAATTTCATAGTTAATGTTAAAACAGGCTCTCATGCTTTACATTGCCTCCTTCTTAGTAACATGTTTTGAAGACACCACGGTAGCAAAGGAAGGTAAGCCTTTAATCAGTCCTTGCTCTTAAGTGGCTGCAGCGAAGAAAACAAACCCAGTTTCCAAGCCCAGTGACAGGAATTCAGTGAGGACGTTGAGGTGGTTTATGACAGGGCTACCTAATTTATTCTGATTACATGTTTTTTTTTTTCTGATCTCACATTGCTAATTTTTTGTGGATATAAACTGAACGTCCTTTTTTGTTGTTGTTTTCAGGGCTGCACCCGTAGCGTATGGAGGTTCCCAGGTGAGGGGTTGAATCGGAGCTACAGCTGCCGGGGCCTGCGCCACAGCCACTGCAACATGGGATCTGAGGCAGGTCTGCAACCTACACCACAGCTCACGGCAACACTGGATTCTTAACCCACTGACAGAGCCCAGGCATTGAACCTGTGTCCTCATGGCTACTAGTCAGATTTGTTTCTGCTGCGCCATGGCGGGCGCTCCCCTACACTGAACATCCTTACATCCTTGTATGCCCATGTGTGGTTGTCTGTTTCTTTAGGATAAACCATTAGAAGTACAATTGCTGAGTCAAAACACATTCATAAGCCATCTCGGGGTGGGTTGCTTCTGTGTGAGTGAACCTTATTCATTTGATGTTGATTTTTTTTTTTCATTTTTAAAAGTTTTATAGTTGATTTGCAATGTTGTGATCATTTCTGCTATACAACCAAGTGATTCAGCTACTTATTTGATGTTGATTTTTGAGTAGCTTTAGGGATTCTGCTGTTTTCTGCTTTATAATCTTATTGCCAAATCTGGCTAGTGTTGTTGTCAAAACAAAAAACGTATTGAAACAAATTTTGTTGTTACCATATAACAAAACCTATCGTTCCTTTCATACTAGTTAAACCATCTGATTAAGAGAAACACTGGAATCCTTCAAAGCGGTCCTTCCTTGTCTAGGCCCTTGGTCTGAAAAAAATCACTTCGGCTTTCCCAAGCAAGTGACTTGGGAATTCGGGTCGTCCGTGTAGCGTGAGTGATGCCCGTCACCTGCTGAACAAGCGGCAGCATGGCAGGGTGGCGATCAATGGCAGAGTGCAGGTGCGAGCACTCGGCCCGTGAAATAGCTGGCTTAAGCTGTCCTGAACTTTAGAGGCTGATGGCCTGGATTGTATGCTTGGGTCTTATATTTAGGGCATGTTGTTTTGTCATTAAATATACTCCCTAGCCCTTAAGCTGAATATTAATGGGGATATGATCTGTCTAAGATTTTAAAATACGTAATCTGTGTTCACAGTTCGCCTTTTCCCCATTATGGACAGCTATCACCTGGTGTACTTCTGGGCCATGCTTGTTCCTGAGGATTTAATCTGTATCAGCTAGTGGTCACTTTTTCTTTTTGGGCTATGCCTGCAGCATATGGAAATTCGTTCCCAGGCTGGGGACTGAATCCCAGCCAGAGCTGCAGCAATGCTGGATTCCACTGTGCCTGGCCAAGGATCAAACTGGCAATGCCACAGAGATGAGACGATCATTAACTCACCGCACCACAGTAGTAGCGCCTACTTTTTAGGGGCGGGGTAGGGGGACACATCCAAGGCATGCAGAAGTTCCGGTGCCAGGGATCGAACCCGTGTCACAGTAGTGACAATACTGGATCCTTAACCTACTGAGCCGCCAGGGAACTCCTACAGACATTTCTATTTATTTATTTATTTATTTGGCTTTTTAGGGCCGCACCCATGGCATATGGAGGTTCCCAGGCTAGGGGTCTAACCAGAGCTATAGCTGCTGGCCTACGCCACAGCTGCAGCAACACAGGAACCAAGCTGTGTCTGTGACCTACACTGCAGCTCATGGCAACCCTGGATCCTTAACTCGCTGAAAGGGTCCAGAGATCAAACCTGCATCCTCATGGATACCAGTCAGGTTTGTCATTGCTGAGCCACAAGAGGAACTCCTGTTTGTTATTTTACTGTAGAATTTTTTATTCAGGGTGCTAGTTCATTTTTTTTTCTAAATGAGGCAGAATATAGAAAATAGCATCTAAAGGATAGTTATTAGCTACATCGGAAGATACGCATTTTGCTTTTACTGAGTGAATAAAGAATTTGCGGAGTTGCCTTCGTGGCTCAGTGGTTAACGAATCCAACTAAGAACCATGAGGTTGCGGGTTCGCTCCCTGGCCTTGCTCAGTGGGTTAAGGATCCGGCGTAGCCGTGAGCTGTGGTGTAGGTTGCAGACGCAGCTTGGATCTCGCGTTGCTGTGGCTGTGGCAAAGGCCGGCGTCTACAGCTCCTGTTAGACCCCTAGCCTGGGAACCTCCATATGCCGCGGGTGCGGCTCTAGATAAGGCAAAAAGACAAAAAAAAAAAAAAGAATTTACGTAATCAAAACCTTCTAAGCCTTATTATTCTAGGAATTCAAATAAGACATTCCAGAAAATTATGTATAAAGAGGCACTAGTTTTGTTTTCAAGTGTGACTATAGAGCCAGCAGATGAAAAGGGGGAATTACTAAAAGCTCCAAACATTGAGCTCACAGAGTGTCTGGCAGTATTATTAGTAGAGTCCACATTGTGGTTGTGTATAAGCTGTGAGTCTGGAAACCAGTGTACTGACAGTTGGGTAGCAGATGGAATAAAGAGCATCTTGGACTTGGCTTTAGTGTCTAAAATGAGTGAATATATATAGAAAGCAGGTTCTTGTTGAAAACATCTAGTTTTGGGAGTTCCCATTGTAGCTCAGCAGGTTAAGAACCCAACTAGTATCCATGAGGATGTGGGTTTGATCCCTGGCCCTGCTCAGTGGGTTAAGGATCTGGCATTGCCTCAAGCTGCAGTGTAGGTCACAGATGCGGCTCAGATCTGGTGTTGCTGTGGCTGTGGTGCAGGCCAGAGGCTGCAGCTATGATTCAACCCCTAGCCTGGAAACTTCCATATGCCACTGGTATGGCCCTTAAAAAGAAAAAAAGAAACCATTTTGTTTTTAAAATTCTCTTTGTTGAAACTCAGTTAAAAGGTAAAACTTGTGTGCATAATTTAAAAGCTGTATCTCTAATCACATGAAGATTATAAAAAAAATTGAGTATATATATATATATTGTAGTAGTAATAGTCTGGCTTTAGTTCTGCTGTAAACTGGAGGGGAGGGGCCTAATCCATAGGCAGAAAAAGCAAGCAAGGTTTCTGTGGGTGAAGTAAACAGTTAAATACGCTTATGCAATAAACACAAGACTTCCGTTCCAAGCAGGAAGAATGAGAAAATAGAGAATGAGGAGAAGGGTCTTTGGAACTCCAGGGAACGGGCCTTTTTTTTTTTTTTGGTCTTTTTTGTTGTTTTAGGTCTGTACCCGCAGCATGTGGAGGTTCCCAGGCTAGGGATCTAATCAGAGCTGTGACCGCTGGCCTACACCACAGCCACAGCAACACCAGATCTGAGCCGTGTCTGCGACCTACACCACAGCTCACGGCAACGCCGGAGCCGGATCCTTAATCCACTGAGTGAGGCCAGGGATTGAACCCGCAACCTCGTGGTTTCTAGTTGGATTCGTTTCCGCTGCGCCACGATGAGAGCTCCAAGGGATGGGGCATTTTTATAGAAAAAGGAACAGGTAATAAGAGAAGGAAACACTGCAGAAAAACACAGGTAGTAAATTTTTTTTTTAAAGAGAATTAGACAGGAGTTCCCGTCCTGGCTCAGTGGAAGCAAATCTGACTAGTATCCATGAGGATGCAGGTTCAATCCCTGGCCTTGCTCAGTGGGTTAAGGATCCAGCGTTGCCATGAGCTGTGGTGTAGGTCACAGAAGTGGCGTGTTGCTGTGGCTGTGGTGTAGGCCGGCAGCTGTTAGCTCCAATTCGACCTGTAGCCTGGGGACCTCCATATGCTGCAGGCGAGGCCCTAAAAAGACTGGAAAAAAAAAAGAAAGAAAGGAAAGAAAAGAAAATTAGACAAATGGATTTCAGAGAGTATCCCCTGTGGCTGGCCTGAGACGTGTCTAACTGCTCTTCACGGCCTCTGTGCTGCCCTGTTCAAGCCCTTTGGATGACTTTGCTGAATGGAATATCCCTCAGAGAATTGTCTCGGACTTTGGCATCAGTCACTAGAGCAGTATTTGAGGAGTGAAATTAAATTAATATCCAGGGAATTTTCCTCGTAGTTATTGAAAGCGTAGCCCACTAGAAACACGAGTCCTAACTACAAAATGTTATTGGCATCCGTAACAAACCCTTTTAAGAACTTTCTTAAAAAGCTTGGGTGTACTTTCTTTTTTTTTTTTGACTAGGCTCATTTAGGAGGCTTTTGATGGTTGGCACGTTGGCCTGAATTCTAGAGAGAACGCGGGCTTCAGGGAGGGCTTTATCTAAATAGCTTAACAGTGTCACCATGGAACCCTGCGATGCCTGCTCTGCTTTCCAGAAATATCTGCTTGGTTCCAAAGTTGGTTCCCGCATGAACACAGAAGGGATTCCAGCACCTTCCAGTGTTTCTCTGCCATTGAACAGGCCTTGAGCTTGACTCTGATTGGTTGATCTTGGACATGCACCCAGCTCCAAACCAGTATTGCTCCCAGGGGAATTATGCTGCTTATCTTGGACCGAATCAAGGGCCCATCTCTGAGTAGATGACATTAGTTATGTTGATTAAGGGAGTTAGGGCTAAACTAGAAATGGGCTTAATCCCATCCAAATTCTTCAGCGTAAGAAACTGGGGACAGAAGAAGCAGGGAATGGACGCTGGGAGGTAACCAGCAGTAGCCGTCACGTCAGTTGTACAGCCTTCAAATATATTGTCCACTTTCTTGATCTCTAGCAGGGTTTCTCACCCTCAGTCAGATAATTATTTGTTTAGAGGTCAGGGTGTCCTGCATATTATGGGATGTTTAGCAGCGTCCCTGTACCTCTGCCCTCTAAGTGTTAGCACTCCCCGGCCCCCAGTTTCAGCAACCAGAAATGTAGCCAGACACTGTCAGATGTCACTGGAATGGGGGCAGGTTGGCCTTAGTTGAGAACCACTGGTCTAGAATAGTCTTCAAGCTTTGATCACACAGCCCTGTGCTTAAAGTGTTTGTGCATAGCCCCATGTGTGTTTATATTACCCTATTAATTTTATACATACTATAACCTTGTACACAAAATACAAATTAAATAGTGGAACATCTAAATAAAATGAACTTTTCTCTCTGATGTTTTCTTCTTGTATGCCCTGGGCCATCGTACGCACCTTTTGGAATATTTCTCACATTGGTAATGAGTGCTCTAAGGTACTGGTATCCGGTCAGAGTAAGTCAGTGTCCCAACTCTGTGATGCCAACACTGTGTCATCATAAAACTCAGTGCTGAGTGTGACTTTTCCTGTTGTCTGAGCTTTGGCCTCCAGGGTCCTCAGCTGAACCCAGAGGAGCCTACTCTGAGACTTAGGAGCAGGCAGGATGCCCCACTGTCCTTGACCGCTGCATGCCAGGCTGTGTATGCAGAGCAGAGAGGCTGTAGTTGCCAGCATTGTGGCAGGTGGAGTGTTGAGAGAGGCTTTTCTTGTCACCGTCCCCGTCACCAGCCCCTGCTGGTCTGGGCTGTAGATTGAGGGAGGTTGTGAGGCCCATAGGTGGGTCCCTTGCTCTGTGTCCAGAGGCTTCCTGCAGGTGGGAGCCCGGGCCAGCAGGATGAGAAGGGACCAGTGTGGTGTGCCTGGGGGGACACGGGGGTGACTTGCTACCGAGTGCCGATATTGGTGCCTCGTGGTGGGCGTGGAAGGGTACTGGGGCCCCACTGGCTTGGTGTTGAGCATGGGGACCAGAAGAGGGAAAGACCCTGGTACTGCCCGCAGGGTCGCCAGGCCAAGTGAGACTGAAGGGGGTGGGGATGGACTAATCCAGGGATGCTCGGTGGTGGGGCTCTTGGTGAGACTGGGGACCACGCCACGGAGCATCTCTCACACCGAGTCATAATGTGCGCCAAGGCCACCAGCATACGTAACACACAGCAGGTGGACCCACAACAGGGCTGTTGGCAGAAAACCCGCTTCTCTCCCAGTCCCCGTGTGCAGAGAACCCTAAAAGGAAGGGAAGGAAAACCAGGTGAAAGAGCAGACCGGGTCCCCTCAAGCCACACATGCAGCCAGCAGTGGTGGAGGTGAGTTTTGAATCATACTTGAGATTGAAGTTCTAGACTGAATTTGAAAAACTGAGAGTTAGCTGAAAGTCATGGAATCCACCTGTATCTTTTTCTTTCTTTCTTTCTTTCTTTTTTTTTTTTGCTTTTTAGGTTGCAGTTGCGGCCTATGGAAGTTGCCAGGTTATGGGTGGAATTGAAGCTATAGCTGTTGGCCAACAACACAGCCACAGCAACGCAGGATCCAAGCCATGTCCGCGACCTACACCACAGCTCACGGCAACTCAGGATCCTTAACCCACTGAGCAAGGCCAGGAATTGAACCCGAATCTTCATAGATCCTAGTTGGGTTCGTTAACCACTGAGCCACAAAGGGAACTCCCTGAAAGATAACTTTTTAAATTCTGCTATGAAATGTCTTCAATTTCAAGGAGAAGCTTCTTGGGACAATTTCGTTTAATATCAGAATTTGTTTTCTTCTAATTAAGAGTATTTGGGGGATTTCTCTCTCTCTCTCTTTCTTTCTCTCTCTCTCTCTCTTTTTTTTTTTTTTTTTCTTTTTAGAACCACACCCATGGCATATGGAAGTTCCCAGGCTAGGGGTCGAATTGGAGCTGCAGCTGCCGACCTACAGCACAGCCACAGCAACTCAGAATCCAAGTCTTATCTGCAGTTTACACCATAGCTCACAGCAACACCAGATCCTTAACCCACTGAGCAAGGCCAGGGATCAAACCCTTGTCCTAATGATACTTAATTGGGTTCTTAACCTGCTGAGCCACGATGGGGAATCCTAATTAAGAGTATTTTGTATCCAGCACAGCATAATGATTTAAAATATCCTTTGGGACAGTTCCCTGGTGGCGCAGCAGGCTAAGGATCTTGTGTTGTCACTGCAGTGGTTTAGATTGCAGCTGTGGCACAGGTTCAATCCCTGGCCCAGGAACTTCTACGTGCCATGAGTGTGGCCAAAAAAATATCCTTTGGGTATTTTTCATCTAAGATTTTTTTCCCCCCGGTAGATGAGGAGGAGCTTAACTACTGAGCAGTTCCTTCCTGTTGCTGTCTGCAGTGCTTTCCCCGTGTTCAGCTGTTTCTCGTGATGCTTTGAGACAGCATCACCCTTCAGTAGAAGATGCACTGGGAGGGTCTTAGTTTGCCCCGGAGGAGGCCTTTCACACCCCCACCCCTGCCTTGGGCACGGTATGTAGCAGTGACCTTGTAGTGAGTGTGGCTTGCCACCCCCAGGAGGTGCCTGGCTCACTGTTTGTGGGCGTTCGTCGTGTTTGCAGGCCATCCTCTGATCAGTGGCATTGATTTGGGTGACAGTTGGCCAAGGCAAGGAGCCCTGCTAGCCTGGGGACAAGGCAGAGGGGGTTGACCCATGTCTTACTGGAACTTGTTGACTTTCTGATGAAAGAATTTACCCCAAGCTCTTTTTCCAGTGACATGGGGTCATGCTATTGATTTCAGATGTTTCTTTATCTTACTCTGGGGCTTGAAAGTTTTCCAATATTTAAAATGTGGGAGTTCCCACCGTGGCTCAGCAGAAACAAACGGACTAGCATCCAAGGACACAGGTTCAATCCCTGGCCTTGCTCAGTGGGTTGAGGATCTGATGTTGCTGTGAGCTGTGGTGGAGGTTGCAGACGCGGCTCGGATCTGGCCTTGCTGTGGCTGTGGTGTAGACCAGCGGCTGCAGCTTCGATTTGACCCCTAGCCTGGGAACCTCCATATGCTGCAGGTGCTGCCCTAAAAAGACCAAAAAAAAAAAAAAAGTTACAGTACTTTTTTAAGCACTTGGTTCTTATTGTAATAAATGAGAGCAGTTTAATTTGTGTGACTAGGGTTCTTTTTCTACCTCGGTCTTTATTACTTTTTTGGAGATAGAGGGTCTGGACTTGGCTTTCAGTTTTAGGCACTTAGTCGCTTGTGCCTGTGAGGACGTGTATGCATGACCTCATTGAGACCCAGGTTCCCCACGTAAGGTCAGAACCATACTCACGCTGCAGAACCTGAGAAGGTTGAATGGCAGTTGGTGCACGGGTCGAGTGCACCCAGCCGTCCTCCCTTCCCATTGTCATCTTGACCCCCTGCCTTGCTTTGTGGTTGATGGGCTTTGGCCAGAGTTTAGTAAACAAAGCTCTGTTTAAAGTGTATTATCCTCGTGATCTTAAAACAGGTTTCCAAATCGCTGTTTTCTTCTTCTCCCTCCGCCCGTCTACGTTTCAGCGTTTCATTCTCTTTTTTTCTGACATCCAAGCCCTTTGTGGTAAACTGAAGCTAAATAATCCACCTCATAGAATTGTTGGAGGATTGAATGCTTGTTAAAAATAATCATTCAGGAGTTCCCAGCGTGGCACAGTGGTTAACGAATCCGACTAGGAACCGTGAAGTTGTGGGTTCGATCCCTGGCCTTGCTCAGTGGGTTAAGGATCTGGCGTTGCCATGAGCTGTGGTGTAGGTCGCAGACGCAGCTCAGATCCCGCATCTCTGATGGATCCCGCGTCTAAGCTCCGATTAGACCCCTAGCCTGGGAACCTCCATATGCTGCGAGTGTGTCCCTAGAAAAGGCAAAAAGACAAAAAAAAAATCATTCAACCAGTGGCAGTAGTGCTGTTATTTAAACCGATAGTGTCTGTCTAGCTCTTAGTTATCGACTCAATGGAAAGAGGGGCTCCTGATTTTAAAATTCCGCCAGGGGGTTTTACTTCACTCCTTGCCTCAGGGTCGGTGCTAGGGGCTAGGTTCACTTCCAGATTTCCAACACCTACATCTGGTGAAGTAGGGAAGCTCACTTGAGAGCTCTGTGTTTGCCAGGGCCTGTCCCTCCCTTCTTGTTACTCTTCCCAGTCATAGATGCTGGGGCAATATTCTTTTATTTATTTATTTATTTATTTTATTTTTAGAGCTGCACCCACGACATATGGAGGTTCCCAGGCTAGGGGTCAAATCGGAGCTGCAGCTGCCTGTCTACATCACAGCCACAGCAACGCCAGATCCAAGCCGTGTCTATAACCTACACCACAGCTCACAGCAACACCAGATCCTTAACCCCCTGAGCGAGGCCAAGGATCAAACCTATGTCGTCATGGATACTAGGAGGGTTCATAACCCTCTAAGGCACAATAGGAACTCCTTTTTAGTCTGTCCTTTTTTTTGGTGCTGTATCATTTTTACTGAACCACCTGCTTGCCAGGTACTGCGCTGTAACTAAGCGCAAGAACATACAAACACACAGCTCTTCCCCCAAGGAGCTCCCACTATAATGGGAGAGTCAGCGAGTGATGGGAGGTGGAAGTGCTGCCTTCAAACATTTAGATCCTTAAACGGTGTATTTCTTGAAATCTCAGTTTAGTGATTCCTTTTCTTATTAGCAGGGGTTGTTTGCGGACCTGTGAGTCTTAATGTCTGGTATACAAAGATGAATGAGTCACCGGCCCTGGTCTTCACTGCTTCCAAATGGCAGAACCCATATGGCTGGTGGCTTTAGATGATACAGGGCATTGTTATCTGTGACCAGTGCGCCATTGTTTAAGACAAGGTGAAAGTAGGTATTTTAGGATAAATAGTTGTGTTATCTAGAATAAAAATATTTCAATTTTAAATTTCGGTAATATTTCAGTATGAACGAATTATAAAGTGTAGTTCAAGGACCGCTTACCCACAGAAGCCATGTAGCCAGTGAAATCCCAGAGATTTCTGACTGATAGAGACCAAGGACTTCTCCTCCTTCTTCTTTTGCTGTGGCAACTAGTTTATTGAATACTCATTATTTCATAGACTAAGTAGCTTACATTCATTTTCCTCATTTTAATCCCCAAGCACTTCATTATTACAAGTAGGCTTTATTTTGATTTTCCAATAGAATACAAGTTAATCAGATTCCAGAGTTCCCACTGGCACAGTGGTATCGGCAGAGTCTTGGGAGCTCTGGGACACAGGTTCAATCCCCGGCCCAGCACAGTGGGTTAAGGATCTGGCGTTGCCACTGCTGCAGCATAGGTTGCAGTTGCATATGGATCTGATCCCTGGCCTGAGAAAGTTATATGCCGCTGGTCAGCAAAAAGAAAAAAGAAAAAGAAATCCAGATTAATCAGATTTTAATAAAAATCTGGCTTGTAGTAAACACTGATTTTCAAAATAATAGCATTACCTGAATAACTGGTTATTTCACCGTGAAAAGATGCCCTTTCTGGAATATTCATTGCAGCATGAGAGTGAAATTGGAAATGACGTGAATGTCCAACAAGAAACAGGTTAAAATACTATACATTGGTAGAAACAGAATGCAGCCATTACAGCTGATGGTGTGTGTGTATACATTGACATGGAAAGACATTCATAGTATCTAGATAAGAAGAAAAAAATGTGAGATTGAAAAGCCGTAGGAGTTCTCTTCGCGGCTCAGTGGTTAACGAATCCGACTAAGAACCATGAGGTTGCGGGTTCGATCCCTGGCCTTGTTCAGTGGGTTAAGGATCTGGCGTTGCCGTGAGCTGTGGTGTAGGTTGCAGACGTGGCTCGGATCCCGCGTTGCTGTGGCTGTGGCAAAGGCTGGCAGCTACAGCTCCCATTCAACCCCTAGCCTGGGAACCTCCATATGCCGAGGGTGCAGCTCTACATAAAGGCAAAAAGACAAAAAAAAAGAAAAAAGAAAAGCCCTAAAGGATGTACTTAACGTGTTAACAGTGGTTTTCTCTTTAGCTTCGGGATTTCAGCTTAGCTTTTTTTTTAACCTTCTGGTGTGTTCTAATTTTGAAATGAATATAGGTACCTTTCTTTTCTTTTCTTTTTCTAGATAAAGTTTAATTCCACATTTCGTTTTTGTACAGAATGGTCTAGCTTTTCTGATCCTGTTGTGATTTCTTTTCTTACAGGTGTGGGGGCACGGTTGGTGCTATTTTCACTTGTCCGCTAGAAGTCATTAAGACAAGGTTGCAGTCTTCGAGATTAGCTCTTCGGACCGTCTATTATCCTCAGGTTCATCTGGGGACCATCAGTGGAGCTGGAGTGGTGAGACCAACGTCAGTGACACCTGGACTCCTGCAGGTTCTGAAGTAAGTTCCGTCTGGCTCTGGACTCTGCCACCAGCACCCCCTCCCCACTGTCAATGCAGAATGTTTATCAGGCCCATCAGATGGGACGTCATGGTTCTCTAGACTTTGTCTTTTTTTTTTTTTTTTTTTCACTTTTTATGGCTGCACTTACAGCCCTTGGGCTAGGGTTAGGGGTTCAATCAGAGCTGCAAATGCTGGCCACACCAGAGCTCACGGTGATGATGCCAGATCCTTAACCCACTGATCAAGAGGTCAGGGATGGAATCCACATCCTCATGAATACCAGTCAGGTTTGTAACCCGCTGAGCCACAATGGGAACTCCTGTCCAAATTTAAGAATTAGATTTCTGGAGTTCCTGCTGTGGTGCAGTAAGTTAAGGATCCAGCGTTGTCTGCATGGGTTCATCACTGGTCTGGCACAGTAAGAGGTAAGGATCCAGCGTTGCCACACCTGTGGCTCGGATTTGATCCCTGGCCCAGGAACTTCCATATGCCACGGCTGCCGCCAAAAAAAAGAATTAGGTTTCTGTACCAGTACCTTTGAACTCTGACCTTGCTCTCTTGGCCTCAAGGCTCATGCTGTGCATGTGATCACCATCCAGGGACAGTTAAAGTAAACCTGACGAAGGACACCAAAAATCCATGTTTAAATTTTTGCATCAAAGTGTTGCTCTTGCCCAGAATCTTTTGAGGACTGGAAAAAAGCTCTGGCGTGGTAGAATGAAATTAAAAAAAAAATTTTTCTTTGAGTTCCCATCGTGGCGCAGCGGAAACGAATCCAACTAGTATCCATCAGGATGTGGGTTCAATCCCTGGCCTCACTCAGTGGATTAAGGATCTGGTGTTGCCGTGAGCTGTGGGGTAGGTCGCAGACGTGGCTCAGGTCCCAGTTGGCTGTGGTTGTGGCCGTGGCCAGCAGCTGTAGCTCTGATTCGACCCCTACCCTGGGAACTTCCATATGTCTCGGGTGTGGCCCTAAAAAGAAAAAAGAAAAAAAAACATTTAATTGCATAAGAGAAGAGTTGTGACTATGTCAAGAGGAAGTAATGGGGAAACAAAATGTTGTAATTTTTTACTTTTTATTTGGAAATAGTTTTACATTTATAGAAAAGTTGCAATGTTTATTAGTAAAATGGTCTTTTTTCTTTTTTTAATCTTTTTAGGGCCACACCCGCAGCATATGGAAGTTCCCAGGCTAGGGGTCTAATTGGAGGTGCAGCTTCCAGCCTACACCACAGCCCCAGCAACTCGGGATCCAAGCCACATCTTCGACAGCTGTGGCGATGCCGGATCCTTAACCCACCGAGCGAGGCCAGGGATTGAATCCATGTCCTCATGGATATTAGTTGGGTTCTTAACCTGCTGAGCCACAACGGGAACTCCAGAATCTTTCTTTTTCTTTTTTTTTTTAACTCAAACAGCAGAAGGGCAGTGGAGACAAAAAGGCAGAAGGAAGGTTAGGGCTGGGCCTGGGAAGATGGAAGCCCAGAGGTGGGAGGCACACTTGGCTCTCAGTAAGGAGGGCGATAAGCCTGCTTCCCCCAAAAACGTGGCTCTGAAGACACCCCAGCCTGGTTTGCCTTTTTGTGTCTAGTCACTGGCGGTGTCTCAGATGATAACCTTTCTTCAGAGGAACTTGTGCTTTGGACATACTGAAGCACAGCGGTAATTTGCCAACTCTGCCCACGTCCAAGGTGAACTTCCTCCTACGTCCTGCCAGTAACGCGGTCGACGCAGGTGCTTACTGCAGCCGGAAGCCGCGCCCGTCCCGGGGCCCAGCCCAGAAAGTCGGTGGGAAGGTTCTCCAGTGCGGGTTTTTCAGGGTGCGGGGTCTCCGTCCCCAGTGCCTCTGTCTCCGGCAGGTCTCTCTCTGCTAGTTTCCCCCCATTTAGGGGATTGTTTACTGAAAAGTAAAGCAGAGAAAAAAGGCCTCTCTGTCGTTTATAACACGAGCAGGGCTCCCGCCCCATGTAAGGCGGCCCGTGTTCCCAGCTGGTCTGGCCTGGGCCCTCGGGCTCTTCTCAGGGGAACAGCCAGGGAAGCCCTGTGCTCAGCTGCCTGCAAGGCCAGCCCTCCCCCTGCAGGTAAAAGCTAAGCCGCCCCCGAGGCCGCCGGTCTCCGCGTGGCTGTCACCACTCTTACTTCCCTGACTTTACCCTCCTCCTCATTCCCGCTCCTCACTGTCCCTTTAAATAAAAGCCGGGAACATCGGAACATTCCACAGCAGGGCCTTTGGCTGGGCGCGGTCTGCACAGCTGCCTCTCAGCTGTCACCGTGGCAGGGAGACCTCGCACCGACCCTGCTGCTTAAACCTGAGCGCGCTCCCTTCACGCCCAGCCCTCCTTCCTGCTGTGCTGTCATCCATAGCACTTACCTCGGTCGGCAGACAGTGTAGTTTACTTACTCACAGTGTGTATTTTCTCGCCCTGCCCCAGAACTGGAAATTCCTTAGAGGCAGGGCCTTTGGTTTGTTCTGGTCACCGAGGTATCCCCAAGCCCTGAGAACGCCTGTCACACAGCAGGAATTCAGTACACGTAGAACCCGTGGGTGGATTTTAGCACCTCGGTAAGATATTGAACGTAAAGAGCTTGACACACGTCTCCTCCTGCAATGTAAATAATAAGTATGAGCCGCTATCGCAGTTTATACTTCCTTTCTGTTCTTTCTCAACAGAAGATTAATAACCAAGTTTCTTGGTAGCCAAGGCAGAAACGGACCATGTTGCTACTTAGTTCTCATCTGAAGAAAGCACATTAGTTCTTCTGGGAAGCTTTTCCCGTTAATAAGTTCTGAAAGCAGGCTGTCACCCAGCACTTAAAGCAGATGCTGAGCCCGCCTGAGAAGCGTTGTGTTTTAGGATGATTTGTTTTTTTGTTTGTTTGTTTTGTTTTTGTTTTGTGCTTTTTAGGGCCGCAGCAGTGGCATATGGAGGTTCCCAGGCCAGGGGTCCAATCGGAGCTACAGCTGCCGGCCTACACCACAGCCACAGCCACGCGGGATTGGAGCAGTGTCTGCGACCTGCACCACAGCTCACAGCAACACCGGATCCTTAACCACTGAGCGAGGCCAGGGATCGAACCCACAACCTCATGGTTCCTAGTCATATTCGTTTCTGCTGTGCCACGACAGGAACTCCCTAGGATGGTTTAATAGAAGATGGCTTCTTCCACTTTCACATCAAACCAGTAAAGCCCCCCCCCACCTCGCTCACCTGGATTTGGGGACTGCTTTCTGGTTCTTCCATTAACCACCTCTAGACTGAGGGCAGAGACGATGGTCTTCAGAGCGGGCTCTTTGTCTAGGAACTGGAAGCTGGGGACAAGCATCCAGGCCTTTTCTCTCTGCCCCGGAGCCCATCAAGGTTGTCTGTCCATAGCTTTTGAAGCTGTTGGTTTTATCAAATGGTTATTCATTTAAAACTAAGGAGTTCCCATTGTGGCTCAGCAGGTGAAGAATCTGACCGGTATCCATGAGGATGCTGGTTCGATCCCTGGCCTCGCTCAGTGGGTTAAGGATCCAGCATTTCCAGAACCTGCTGTGTAGTTCGCAGATGCGGCTTGGATCTGCCGTGGCTATAGCTATGGCTGTGGCTGTGCTGCAGGCCGGCAGCTGTAGCTCCGATTTGACCACTAGCCTGGGAACTTCAGATATGGCCCCTAAGAAGACAAAAAAAAGTCTAAGCTGCTTATTATTAGTCTTACTCTTTCAGTAAGTATTGCATTTAAAGACTTAACAGGAGTTCCTGTCATGGTGTAGCAGTTAACGAATCCGACTAGGAACCATGAGGTTGTGGGTTCGATCCCTGGCCTTGCTCAGTGGGTTAAGGATCCGGCGTTGCCATGAGCTGTGGTGTAGGTCGCAGACACAGCTCGGATCCCGCATTCCTGTGGCTGCTGCGCAGGCCAGCGGCTACAGCTCTGATTAGACCCCTAGCCTGGGAACCTCCACATGCCGCGGGTACGGCCCTAAAATGACAAAAAAAAATCAGAACCTAGGAGTTCCCATCATGGCTCAGCGGTTAACAAATCTGACTAGCAGCCATGAGGACGCAGGTTCAATCCCTGGCCTCGCTCAGTGGGTTAAGGATCCAGCGTTGCTGTGAGCTGTGGTGTAGGTCACAGACACAGCTCAGATCCCGCATTGCTGTGGCTGTGGCGTAGGCCAGCTGCAATAGCTCTGATTTGACCCTTAGCCTGGGAACTTCCATATGTTGAGAGCGTGGCCTTAAAAAAGCAAAATAAATAAAATAAAAATCAGAACCTATTCTTTAAACTACTCAAGTACCTTATTTTTGTCTTTTCAAGTAACTTTTATTTTTGTCTTTTTAGGGCCGCATGCACAGGATATGGAAGTTCCCAGGCAAGGGGTCAAATCGGAGCTGTAGCTGCAAGCCTCCACCACAGCCACAGCAATGCCAGATCCAAGCTGCATCTGCAACCTACACCACAGCTCATGGCAACGCTGGATCCTTAACCCACTGGGCGAGGCCAGGATCAAACCTGCATCCTCATGGATACTAGTCGGGTTCATTACTGCTGAGCCACAATGGGAACTCCTCAAGTACCTTTTTAATCTGAACGGTAATATATTAGTGACATAGTCCCACTTTTAAAAACTGATGTGTCCAGATGGAGCTTTGTGTTGGGTTGGTCTGTGGTACGCATATTATCTAAAATCTAGTGAAGAGGAAACACTCCAAATGAGACCGTAATTTCCCTTTGCGTTTCTTTCCTAAATGAAAGTTTATCTGACTGTGGGAAAATTAGCCTGGGTCCTAATAACATGCTTTATTTTGAAGCTGAAGAGTACCATTTATAGTAGGAACTTGATTGTCCCAGAAAAGTTTTGTAAACATCCAGCTAGGTTAGAAGTTTGAATTATGTAACAGATCTGACTTTTTGCTGACTGTTAATAATGCGTAACTATGGAGACAGCCTTTTTGCAGCTCTTAAAAGGCCGGAGTCACTTGAGGACAGAGTTCCCCCTGCATTATAGATGAGAGGTCCTGAGCATCCTGGAGCCGAGGTTCCCTTCACTCTGTCTCAGTGACTCCTGGGCTGGCTGTACAGTGCACTTCAGTGGAACCACAGATGGAGTCTCAGCTTTAAAAATTATTGGATATATTGACCGTTTGAAATCTTCTTAAATACTCTAAGGTGTAGGTCACTTCAGGGTGTTATTTGAGAAAAGCTTTTGTGCAGAAAGCTTGGCTTTTTAAAAGTACAATCCTGTTTTGAGAAGGAGTAACAGTCAAGTATTCAGAGGTGAAAACACCAAGTTCTCATGCCTCTGTTAAGGACCAAACGGCTTAGTTTTGGCCAGTACGAAAATGCACTGAAACTCCAGCAACTTCAGGTGGAGCGTTAGTTTCAGAAACCCACAAACTGTCTTTACCCCAACCCTTGCTTGCTTCATGGCTCTGTGGGCTATGAGTTCAATATTTTTATAACCTATGACCTGTAGCCTTTTTCTTTTCTTTCTTCTTTTTTTTTTCTTAGGGCCGCACTTGCAGCATATGGAGGTTCCCAGGCTAGGAGCTGAATCAGAGCTGCAGCCGCCCGCTCACACCACAGCCACAGCAACATCCTCAAGATACGCGTCGAGTTCATTACCACTGAGCCACAGTGGGAATTCCCTGTATTCCAGTTTTATCATTTATTGTTAAGTGATTGATTTAACACAAGAATTTTATTTTGTTTGGTTTTGGTTTCCTACACCTTAGAGTATGTAAGAAGACTTCAAATGGTCGATATATCTAATAATTTTTTTTTTTTGTCTTTTCATTTTAGGGCTGCATCCACATGTGGAGGTTCCCAGGCTAGGGGTCTAGTAGGAGCTGTAGCCGCCAGCCTATGCCAGAGCCACAGCAACGCGGGATCCGAGCCGCATCTGCCACCTACACCACAGCTCACAGCAACGCCGGATCCTTAACCCACTGAGCAAGGCCAGGGATCGAACCTGCAACCTCATGGTTCTTAGTCGGATTCGTTTCCGCTGCACCATGACGGGAACTCCTATATCTAATAATTTTTAAAGCTGAGACTTCGTCTGTGGTTCTATCGAAGTTCACTTCCACTGAGCGACAACAGAAATCCAGGAACTCCACTTTTTTTAATGATAGTTTTATCGGAATATTATTCACATACCATAAAATTCATCCTTTTAAAGTATACCAGTCAGTGGGTTTTAGTGGATTCACAGTTATTTGAGCACCGCTACTATGTAATTCTGGACCGTCTTTATCGCCACAAAAAGAAACATAGCCATTAATATGCTTCCCCTTCCCCAGACCTCTGGTAATCACTGATCTACTTGATCTTATTGATAGATATTTTATTCTTTTGGACACTGTTGTAAATGGAATTTTTATGTCCATCTTCAGACTGTTTGCTGCTACTACGTAAAAATACAGTTGGTTTTTGTATATTGATCCTGTAGCTTGCAGTAGTTTATTAGTTATAGTGATTTTTTAGTGGATTCCTCAGTATTTCCTTCTCTGTATAAGATCATGTAGTCTGTGAATAAAGATAGCTTTGCTTTTTCCTTTCCAGTCTAGATACCTCTTATTTTATTTTCTCTTGTCTAATTGCTAGGCTCCTACTTTTTAGGAAAACTCTTAAAGGTACAAATATCCTTTATATCGAAATATAGGCATTCCTGATGTAGCTCAGTGGGTTGAGCACCCAGCGTTGTCTTTGTGAGGATGCAGGTTCAGTCCCTGGCTTGGCTCAGTGGGTTAACGATCCAGTGCTGCCATAAGCTGCAGCACAGGTCACAGATGCAGCTTCGATCTGGTGTTGCCATGGCTGTGGCTTAGGCCGCAGCTACGGCTCCAATTCAACCCCTGGCCCAGGAACTTCCATATGCCAGAGGTGAAACCATAGAAAGAAAGACAGAAATATAAAATCCCCAAATTTGTAAAAAGAGAAGGCTAAGATTCAAGATTTTATTTAGTTTGTATTTTCAGGGACCCTAGACCATGACACATTACATTGGTCTAAAGAAAAAAGAAAGCTGTAAAACTTTAACATGATCCAACCTGCCACAGACCTGAACTTAACTTCATTTGCACCAAAAAATCCAGCTTTGTTTTAAAAACTTTTTCTCTATGGGAAACATGGAAAGTGGTAGAAATAGAATGAGCAGGATTCACTTTACTATTAGCTTTGTAGGAATATCTTTTCCATGGAGTGGAAGATACCTTTTTGTCTTATTTTCAATGTCATAGTGAAGGTAAAACATTATATAAACTCTTTTAAAAACTGTAATTATTTGTGAGCTAGGTCACCTTGGAGGATGCTGTCAAATTGGAGGTTCTGACTACCAAGCAAAAAAAAAAAATCCTCAAAGAAAGAGATTATATTGGAGAGGACTATATTTTAAACTTCCTTGGATACCATAAAATTGGCCATTGAAAAGAATTTAACCAATTTGAAGATCACTGAGTTGGAGTGGGAAAAGAATCCTTTTGGAATTTTCTTAGTCACTTTTAAAAGCCATACTTAACTTTTTTTTTTTTTTGGCAGTGCCCATGGCATATAGAAATTCCCGGGCCAGGGCTCGAACACGTGCCACAGCTGTAGCCAGAGCCACAGCAGTTGACAACACTGGATCCTTAACCCATTGAGCCACTGTGGAACTCCCAAGCATTCTGTTCTTTATTCAAGGAGCTAATGAGTGTCATCATTTTGCATAAGCCTTGCCTAAGGATTTTATTTATTTTTTTATTTTATTTTATTTTTTTGCCTTATCTAGGGCCACACCCGTGGCATATGGAGGTTCCCAGGCTAGGGGTCTAACAGGAGCTGTAGCTGCTGGCCTTTGCCACAGCCACAGCAATGCAGGATCTGAGCCACGTCTGCAACCTACACCACAGCTCACGGGAACGCCGGATCCTTAACCCACTGAGCAAGGCCAGGGATCGAACCCACAACCTCATGGTTCCTAGTTGGATTCGTTAACCACTGAGCCACGACGGGAACTCCCTTTCGTAAGGATTTTAAAGATATATCTTTTCTTCTTATTCAGGTCAATCTTGGAGAAAGAGGGACCAAAGTCACTTTTTAGAGGCTTGGGTCCAAATTTGGTTGGAGTTGCACCATCAAGGTAAGCTTTAAGCCTTCTATGAGTTCCTGTACAGTGGGTGATGTACTGAGTCCTTTCTTCCAGGGAGCTGGGTTTTTTTTTTTTTCCCTGTATGGAGTTTGCCTCAGTACATCTAATGTATAGAAATAGTGGTAACTGGTGGTGTGTCTTTTAGTGTGTGTGCCTGTGAAAGAGGTTTTTAGTTACTTTATTCTTAGGATGAAGGTATTCTGCTCCCGCCCCTAGAGTCTTCTCTCAGTGAGTGTTTGCTTCTCTAGGTAAGGCCAGTGGTCAGCGGCGTTGGCATCACCTAGGAAGGAGCTTGTTAAAACTACAAGATCTCAGAACATACCCCGGGCCTACATCAGGATTTGCGTTCTAACTAGACCCCCCCCCCCAGGCAGTTCAGTGCGTTTGGAAGCGCTGCTCTGAAGGAATTTGAAAGGCTTCTCGGCTTTACTTTGTGTATTAAAATATCATCATTTTTGTTACAAGGCTTCATATTCCTTAAAGCTTATTTGAATATACTGAGCTGACGTATTGAGGGCCAGCATCCCAGTGCAGTAGCCACTGGTCACATAGGACTGTTTAAACTAATTGGAATTTAAAATTCAGTTCCTTAGTCTCACTGGCCACCTGTCAGGTACTTAATATTCACGTGCAGCTAGTGGCTCCTGCATTGGAGATCATAGATGCTGAACATGTCCCTCTGCAGAAAGTTCCATTGGATGGTACTGATAGAACAGACAGGTATGGATATGAAATTGAATGTGTGTGTGTGTGTGTGTGTGTGTGTGTATAGCAGCACATCTTTGAAAAGTAGGTGAGAAACTGCTTCTAGAAATTGCCTCCTGGGAAGGGGAGCTAGGTGCCAAGTAGGATACTTACATAAGTCCACATTATACTTGAATAGACTTCAAGGAGAATTAATCTTTGTAACAAGAATGAGAATATTGTTTTATACAAAGTGAAAGGTGAAGACTAAAAGTTTCTATAGTTGTTGTAGATCAGGGCTCTAATTTATTCACAAATCTCTTAGGAGGTTGTAAAAATGCAAATTCATATTAAAACCCTTATGCTCCTTTAGAATTCCATGGTTTATGTGTACTGTCTGTTTAAAATATAGAAAGTACCAGTCTGTGAGGTTATATGGGGCATGTATTATTAAGGGAAAGCAACCATGCTGCATATATGTGGTAAACAGAGAAAACGGATCTACTTGTGGACTGGGCCGATTTGGTAACACCTACCAGTCCGTTCCAGATTCCTGGCTGCCACACGGTTTAGAACAGTTGGGGCCTAGAAAAAAATGAAAGGCTGTTTTATAACATGATCATGAGTTGAAAAATACATTTTGTGATTGACCCATCGGCCAGCTGGAAAAAATAAGAAGCCTTTTCCCTGGCATTGCCGATGAAAGAGCAGAGAGGGTCGCAGCCGGCCCTGCTCCCCAGCCCCGTGCCACCACCCCAGCCGAGTCCCTGTCTCGGGTATGGAGCCCTTTATGAAAACCTGTATGGTGATGGGTCCTGTGTGGTCCTGAGTCATCGGGGAGAGAGTTCAAATTCCATCTGACTTACTCAGGTTGGTGTAAAAGGCGAGACAGGTGTGGTACGTTTTAGAAATGCATTTCAACATTTTAAAGTGAGAGTGTATGTTGATGCTTAAAGGGTTGACAGTTATCCAGAGTGAAGAACATAAATGGACTTTATTCGTTACCCAAACCTCATTGTCCTCAGTTATTTCGGACACTGAATACTTTCCGGAGGGACAGCAGGAGTTTCCTGCACACAGCAGGTTTTGGGTTTTTATTTTGTTTGTTTGTTTCAAACAGAGGTATTTATTTACTTATTTATTTATTTATTTTAGGTTTTGGTTTTAGCACAGGTCAGGTCACGCTTTTGGTTACATATTAACTTCTTTCCCCTTTCCCTAAATGTATCCGACTTTGCGGAGGGACCTGTGTGTGGTGTCGTGTCACACTGATGCACTGATGCTGTCCCTCTGCCTACAGGGCTGTGTACTTTGCCTGCTACTCCAACGCCAAAGAGCAGTTCAATGGCATCTTCGTGCCCAACAGCAACGTCGTGCACATTTTCTCCGCGGGCTCTGCAGGTCTGTTCCCCTACTGAGCGGAGACAAGGTCCCCACTTCCCTGAAGACGTGTTGTCCAAACAACTTTTCGCAGGAATTGGAAATTAGCTCTCTGCTTCTTTTGCACCTCAAATTGTTTTTCTTTTTTCTTTTTTTTTAGGGCCACACCGTGGCCTATGGAGGCTCCCAGTCTAGGGGTCCAATCGGAGCTGTAGCCACCACAGCCACAGCTCACACCAACGCCGGATCCCCAACGCACTGAGCAAGACCAGGGATCGAACCCACAACCTCATGGTTCCTAGTCGGATTCGTTTCTACTGTGTCGCAACGGAACTCCTCAAATTGCTTTTCTAAAGCTTTATGTTAGAACTGATAAAATACGAGTGGTTGAGAGCGGTTTGTCACTTGGTTCCATTTTCTTTTTCTTTTACTTCTATATCTTTTTATTCTCCCTCAAAACTGACACGTTCTCGTACATGCTAGTGGTGTGATTCTCTTATAAAAGCATTAATGTTTTCATGCCTATGACATTATTTTCTAAAATTTGAGCTGCTTTTCCTGTGACACCCCCCACCCAGTGTCCAGCATGCCCTGTGTACAGTGGGCGTTTCTGTCCTTAATGGTTCTTTGGCACCATGAGGGCTCAGGGCTTCTAGTGGGGTTCTTTCAGGAGGGTCGGTGACAGATCCGACCGCTTCTGTTCTCTTTGGAAGGGAATCATTCCACTTTAGGAAATTCATAGCAGGATTTTTCCCCCAGCAAATATTTGGCCAGAACGTGAACATGTAGATTGCTGAGAGAAGGCTCTGTGTCTGTCTGTCTGTCTGTCTCTCTGTCTCCCTCCTTCTAGCTCTCTCTCTCTCCATATATGTATATATATATATATATATATATATATATATATGTATGTATGTATAATCTTGTCTGTTTAAATAGAAAGGTACTTAAGAGAATTAAATTGGCGTTTTTTATGAAAAATTTTCACCACCTGCCAGCCTGTAAATTGTATGTGTCAGTTTTGTCCCTGTTACTCCAGATAAAAGTACTGGTAATTCATCTGAATAATTGTAGATAATCATTTCTGGCCCCCAGTGGAAAATGACGTTAGCAAATCTGCGTCACAGCAGGAAGGTCATTTTACAGACTGTGGCGCCCTGAGGGGGCACGCTGTGGAGTTCAGAAGAAGCTGATCTTTGCCTCTGAGGCCAAGAACGAATTAGCCGTAAACTTTAAAGCAGTTCACCAGTTTTGTAACTTTTGTACAATTAACTTAGAGGATCTGGAGGGTGATTTTTTTTTTAACTAAAAATCTTTAATTTGCTGTTTTAAAGAGCTAATATTGGCTATAATTGTTTTCTTTTTCCCTCTTTCCTGGTAACATTCAATTTTTTTTTAATTGACATAAGGTTGATTTACAAAGTTGTGTTAGTTTCAGGTGTACAGCAAAGTGATCCCATTTTTTATGTATGTATGTATGTACATATTTTTCAGATTCTTTTCCATTATAGGGTATAGATTTTGACTCTAATTCCCTGTGCTACACAGGAGGTCTTTGTTGTTTATCTGTGGAGGGAGATTTTTAAACCACTATCCAGGGTCCTGTTAGCTAATCAATCTGCTTAGACTGTGGAGGGGATGAGGTGATTGAGAGGACTGACTGTGTGTCAGGTCAGTACCATGATACCGCTTTTTTGGTTGTTCTGGAATGATTAGCAATATTAAGATGGAGAATACTTATTTGTTTATGTATTTTTTGCTTTTTAGGGCCACACCCGCAGCATATGGAGGTTCCCAGGCTAGGGGTCCAATCGGAGCTACAGCTGCCGGCCTACACCACAGCCACAGCAACGCAGGATCCCAGCCGCGTCTGTGACCTACACCACAGCCACAGCAATGCAGGATCCCAGCCGCGTCTGTGACCCACATCACAGCTCATCCTTAGCACAATGAGCGAGGCCGGGGATCGAACCTGCAACCTCATGGTTCCTAGTTGGATTCGTTTCTGCCGCGCCACAACGGGAACTCTGAGAATGCTTACTTTAAACATGGCTCCTATAGGTGGATAGATCAGTCTTGAAACTTTGATTTCCTAAAATGACTGGTCAGGTATTAAAAAGTCTAAGTTTGAATCAGGTAAATAAGATATAGTTTCTCGTGTTTTGCATTGTATGTAAGGTAACCTTTCAGATTAGATTAGCAACTCTTTAAAATAAATTATTTCTGGACCTGAAGCTTTAAATTGAGTTTTAGAAGAGTTTCATGTTTACGGGAGCAGTCACATTGACAGAAATATCAAAGGCACCATCTAGGGGCTGGAGAGACCGGGCAGGGCTCTGGAAAACTGAGAGATTTATTTTAGGTCCCACACACCAATCGATATTACACTTCAGAGAACTCGCTTCCCCTTGTAGCGTAGACATGTATCTCCTTCCTGCTATATGTTTTTGTTATTAAGCCGTTGAAAACCTGGTTTCAAAGTTTATCAGGTGGGATAGACAGCCTTAATAAGCATTGTGCAGTACTAACGTTTCCTATTCTTGTTTTCTTCCAGCTTTTGTCACAAATTCCTTAATGAATCCTATATGGATGGTTAAAACCCGGATGCAGCTAGAACGGAAGTAAGCTATTAATTGTTCCTTCTTTAATATAAGACTTCTCAGGGCTTTTTTTTCTTCCTCAGTTCCGGCTGTGCGGTGAGGTGCCGCGTCCTCAGCCATCCCCATCCTTGTTTTGTCTGCGAACAGGCATGTGTAGAAACAAAGGCTGACAGAACCAACACAAGGGGGATGTCGGGAGCTAGCTCTGTCGTGGCCCCTGATGTACACTTGTGACATTCTCTCAGGTGGTCGGTGGGTCTCGGTTTTTGGAGACCGTCCCCCCAAGGTGGAGTGCTGTGCTGTCCTCCAGATGGAAGATGCCAGGAAGGGCAGAGCGGGAGTTTGGTTAAGAGCCTGACTAGTATCATGAGGATGCAGGTTCGATCCCTGGCCTTGCTCAGTAGGTTAAGGATCCAGCATTGCCATGAGCTGTGGTGTTGGTCACAGGCGTGGCTCGGATCCTGCTTTGCTGTGGCTGTGTTATAGGCCGGCAGCTGTAGTTCCGATTAGACCCCTAGCCTAGAAACCTCCATGTGCCCCAGGTGCGGCCCTGAAAAGCAGGGGGGGAAAAAAAAGAAAGAAGGGTCATTTTAATCTCCAAGGCTCTCAAATATACTGGATTTCTACCCTGAAACTCTAGCCAGGGGTTCTAGTGTTTTTCCATGCTATGGATTCCTTTTGCAGTCTGGTGAAGCCTACAAAGCCTTTTAGGTGCGTCTGAGACCTACACCACAGATCACGGCAACTTGGAACCCCTAACCCACTGAGCAAGGCCAGGGATTGAACCCGCATCCTCATGGATACTAGTGAGATTTGTTTCTGCTGTACCCCAACAGGAACTCCTACAGGCATTTTTTAGAACAATATTTTTAAAAGCAGTGAAAACCAATTACTGAAACATAATTGTCCATGTTTTTAAAAATTGCAGTATAGGAATATACTTTAATACATTAACTAACAAGATCAACCAGTATCCCGGTAATACGGTAATTTCAGGTTAGCGGTGATGGTAAATGATACTTGGTGATAGTATTCTAAGAATCCTTCTGTTACTTCATTGCCTTGAAGTGTGTGTGGGGCACTGGAAACTTCTGGGCGGTCTGGTCTTACTCAGAAAGAGAGGGCCAGAGGAAGTGGGCACGAGCGCCCCCTGGAGGCGGAGGTGGGGTCTGCATTAGCTTGTTTTTCTCTCCAATGACCAGAATAGCCTCAGAGTTGAGTCTATTAGTCCATAGTCCTCCTAACCCATTCTGCCCAAAAGAACTTTCCAAAATGCATCAGGTATTTTGAATAGATTGCTTGCTCAGAAGCCTTCGATGAATGTCAGTTACTGTCAGAGTCAAATCTTAACTCTTCAGCTTAACATCCAGGGTCTTGTGCAGTTTTCTGAAAGTGTCCTGTCTTCTCCTGCTTCCACCTCCCTGAAACTGCCCTCCCTCACCTTTCCCCCCTTTGTCCCTCAAGAGCACCTGCTGGTCCTGCGAGCTTCTGACCGGCATCCTCTCTCCCAGAAATCTCTGGCAGTCAGTCCCAGTTCCAGGTGTGCACACACCGTCCTAATGTCGCTCCTGGGGTTCTTTTGGTGTGGGGGGGGTTTTGTTTGTTTTCCTGCACCCGTGGCATATGGAAATTCCCAGGCCAGGAATTGAATCCGAGCCACAGCTGCGGTAATGCCAGACCCTTTAACCCACTCTACCAGGACGGGGATTGAACCCGTGCCTCCACAGCAGCCCGAACCACGGCAGTCTGACTCTTAACCCACTGTAGCACAGCGGGAACTCCAATATATGTGTTCTTTTAAATCTACCTGGCAATGAACCATGCTCAGGACACTTTAAAGCTTCGTGGCTGGGCTCCGCTAACACAGCCTTCAACAGTATTTTCTTACATGTTTGCTATGCACTAGCCCCAGCGGAAACAGCAGAGGCTGAAACATGGGCCCTGCCTTCCAGAAGCTCTGCTTCACAGAAAACAAAGAAAATTAAGAGAATTATAGGCTGGTAGGATCAGGGGCCTGAGGGGCTCCAGGACCTAGAAGGTCCCTAGTCTGCTCTGGGCGGGATGTGCAGGGATGTAGCTGGGAAGGCCTCTTGTGGCAGCGAGACACCCACCCTCCCACCTGCACAGTAGCCAGGTGGGTGGCCCCAGGGAAGGCGCCTCAGGCAGAGAACCCGTTGTGCAGGAAATCTGGAGATGGGAAAGCATTGTTCATTCTGAGCAACCGAAAGAAGGGATGTGTCCTGCTTGCTGGAGAAGGAGGGCAGGGCCAAAAGATAAGGCTGGAGAAGCAAGACAGCGGAGCCGCGTCCTCAACAGCCCGGGGAGGGCATGGGAGTTTGGGCCCAGCCTGACCTGGAGTTGGCGGAGAGCCCTTAGAGCAGCGGTCCAGGGGCGCGTCCCCCATGGGGTATCTGGCAACTACTGGAGACATGTCTTTCTTCTTCGTCTGCCTCCCGGGGGCAGCAAGTGGGAGTTGCTGGGCCAGCGATCTAATCTGAGCGCAGCTGCAACACCACCAGAACCGCAGACATTTTTGTTTCTCACAGCTTAGGCAGGTGGAGGTCATCCTGCCAACGCAAGAGTTCCGCCCCCCACAGAATTGTCTGGCCCAAAATATCAGTCGTGCCAAGGGCGAGAAACCCTGCCTTAAAGGATTTTAAGCAGGACAGTGGCCTGCTTGCAGTTGCGTTACAAAGGTCACTCCCGGTAGGGGTCGGGGGAGACCCACTGCACAGGTCTGCAGCCCCACAGGCGGGGTCTCGGACCTGCCCCCCGCCTAAGCACCGTCAGGTCATGGGGCATCATTTGTAGCCAGGCAGCTGGCAGGGTAGAGCAGCCAAGTCTAGTTACTGTGTAGTCTGTTCCATCTTTATAATGCTGTAAGTATAGAACTGATGGAATCTAAATACAGCATTTGGAGACTAGAATGAAAAGAAAGAGCACTCCTACACTTGCCACCATGTCAGAATGTTGGTGAGTTTTCCTTCAGTGTTTTATTTATTTATTTATTTTTGTCTTTCTGTACCGCACCCACGGCATATGGAGGTTCCCAGGCTAGGGGCCGAATTGGAGCTGTAGCTGCCGGCCTACACCACAGCCACAGCAGCTCGGGATCCGAGCATGTCTGCGACCTACATCACAGCCACGCCGGATCCTTAACCCACTGAGCGAGGCCAGGGATCGAACCCAAAACCTCATGGTTCCTAGTTGGATTCGTTTCTGCTGAGCCACGACGGGAACTCCTCGGTGTTTTCTTAGAGGGTTTTGTATCATAATTGTAATTACATTTGCCGTGCAGGTTGGTCCTGTTCCTCACCTGAAGCCCCTCCCCGTGTCTTCCTGCCTCCTCTGCCGTTTTAACCTAGTGGTTGTACTGCAGTTTATCTGTTTCCGTGTGTTTTTGTCTGTTGTTTTGTCTTGTTTTGTTTTGTTTTGCATTTTAGGGCCGCACCCATGGCATATGGTGGTTCCCAGGCTAGAGGTCAAATCAGAGCTACAGCTGCCGGCCTACACCGCAGCCACAGCAACACCAGATCTGAGCCGCGTTTGCGACCTACACCACAGCTCACGGCAACGCCGGATCCTTAACCCACTGAGCAAGGCCAGGGATCGAACCCACAACCTCATGGTTCCTAGTCGGATTCATTAACCGCTGTGCCACAACGGGAACTCCCCATTCCCGTGTTTAGACGTTTGGATTGTTCTGGTTATATCAGAGTTACGTTTCCCTCTGATGAACGTCTTCCCCAGAGCTCTTTCAAAATCTGAGTGGAGCCTGCGAACACGTGCGTGTGACTCTGGGTGCAGATGCATGTCCTGTCCTGGGGGCCCATTGGGTGGCCCGGCGGATCGCCCTGGTCCCACGGTGGGCCGGGCTCAGCTGACCGCAGAAGGGGGCGGACAGGGCAGCACGGATGGCTTCTGTTGATCACCTTCGGGCCCCTCGGCTGTGCCCTGACAGCCGTTTCGGTCTCCTTCCTGCAGGGTCGGAGGCTCCAAGCAGAGGAACACTCTCCAGTGCGCCCGCTACGTGTACCAGACGGAAGGCATCCGGGGCTTCTACCGGGGATTGACTGCCTCGTATGCTGGAATTTCAGAAACGATCATCTGTTTCGCTATTTACGAAAGCTTAAAGAAGTATCTGAAAGAAGCGCCATTAGCCTCTTCTACAAATGGGACTGAGAAAAATTCCACCAATTTTTTTGGACTTATGGCAGCTGCGGCTCTTTCAAAGGGATGTGCCTCCTGTGTCGCGTACCCACACGGTAGGTTTTGCTTTGCCCTCCTGAGCAGTGAAACCGCCGTCGCTCCGTGTCGGTGTGTCTAGACCGCTGTAGCTCGGATGGCCAGTGCAAATAACCCACAGGCGTAACGCGGTAACTAGGGCCCAGTGCAGCCGCTGGCGGCCCGTGTGCACAGGTCATGAGGGCGGTAGGAACCCTGCTCTCAGCTCCAGCTGATTGTGGCCAAAACTTGGCACGTGTGAGCCCTGTCTTGTGGAACTTCTGATGTTTTCAAAGAAGCCAGAAATCTGGATTTTATTAAAATACCTCAATTTAAAAAAGTGATGTGAGAGCCAAGCTTTGGGGGAAAAAATCCCTCTCAGCTTCCCCTTTGAATGGAGCACTGAGGAAGCCTGCCTTGGGTAAGTTTATTTTTTAAGGAATTAATAATAGACCTAATGTTCCACTGAACTGCTTTTAACAAAGGAGCTTAGTGGGTTGTGCCATGAAAAACAGGTTTCGTTTGCAAAAGCCTGCTGCACTCTCAGCTGTTGTGACAAATGCACACGGTCAGCTTGTAACCGGTCACTGGGTCCCTAACACGTGCTGGGGCGCCGAGCAGCTCCAAGGGCTCACAGAGGAGTGGTCGGGGCACTTCCCGGGTCACGTGCCCTGAAGCCTGCTTGATGGGCAGCTGGCAGGTGCTGTGGGTGCCAGGCTGAGCCAGGGCCAGGTGGGCAAGGGGCTGAGAAAGGAGGGGGCCGTTTTCAAGCTGGACAGAGGAGAAGGACCGCGGTGGAAAAGAAGGTCGGGGAGTACATGGAAAGCAGGTCTTGTTGAAGATACCGCCCCACTTAATAGAAACTACCCCTCATTGAGAATAGAAACCCATAAACCTTCTTAAAGGTCCTGCTCAGACTAAGCTTTTTTTTTTTTTTTTTTTGTCCCTTGGAAGTGGTTTTGCACTTTCGGATTTATGCGTAATCTCCCTGATCGACCAGTTCCCACAGTTAGAAAATGTTCTGGAAAGAACTTCTCGTGGTCTCTGGGTGCTGCCCCGTCCGAACGGACCGAGTCGGCGAAGAGCCACAGTTGTACACTGACATCTGTAAAGCTGCGAGCTCGAGTTCTTTCCGCACTGGGCTCGGAGCACGTTCCTCTGTAGCCTGACGGGTGTGTGTTTCTCTCTGCAGAAGTCATAAGGACACGGCTGCGGGAGGAGGGCACCAAGTACAAGTCCTTCGTCCAGACCGCTCGGCTGGTCTTCCGGGAAGAAGGTTACCTCGCCTTTTACAGAGGACTCTTTGCCCAGCTCATCCGGCAGATCCCAAACACTGCCATTGTGTTGTCTACGTACGAGTTAATTGTGTACCTGTTAGAAGACCATGTTCAGTAGCAGGCCAGAAAATTGTGCTCTAGAAGAATAAAACTGAAAAAACTCTAGAGAATTTTTTTTTTTCCTCCGTTGATGTTTAGAATGTTTGAGACCGAAACAGGAAAGGCCATAAAGTGTCTGGTTCCTTATCGCCTGTTGGACATTTCCTTTTGGATTCATGGTTTCTGGAAGGTTTCAATTCATTAACGTTAACAGTTAATTATAACTCTTGGTTTGTTTCTCTTTTTTTAACGTAAGAGGATTCAGGATTAAGCAGCCAGTAAATTAAATCATGCTATTTAATTTAAGTATAAATTTGGTCTGTGTCCTCTTTTATGTCCACCATACTGTATGCAGTAGCTAGGACTTTAGTGAAGCATAAGGCTAGAAATGCAGAGAAAAAACATAAAATCAAAGTACCACTTGTTGGAAGTTCCCATGTGGTGTGGTTAGTTAAGAATCAGGCGTTGCTGCAGTTGTGGCGCATGTTACAACTGTGGCGTGGGTTCGATCCCTGGCCCAGGAACTTGTGTGTGCTACAGGCACAGCCAAAAAACAGCCTGTAAATGAGAAATGACCAGCATTTTAACCCCTTCGCTGTCGTTTTCTTTTCTTTTCCCCTCTCCAGTCTTTTTTTTTTGTCTTTTTACCTTTTCTAGGGCCACACTTGTGGCTTAGGGAGGTTCCCAGGTTAGGGGTCTAATCGGAGCCATAGCCATGGCAACACGGGATCAGAGCCACGTCTGCAACCTACACCACAGCTCAAGGCAATGCCAGATCCTTAACCCACTGAGCGAGGCCAGGGGTCAAACCTGCAACCTCATGGTTCCTAGTCGGATTCATTAACCTCTGAGCCACGACGAGAACTCCTCCCCTGCCATTTTTAAAGGAAACTTAATAACAGACAAAAAGATGAGGCAAAGGGAGGTAAGATCACAGTCTCCCAAAAGCTCTTTGACTAGAATTTGCGTGCATTGTACATTACAGTTATTTTTCAATCGGAATATGTGGAAAGATACTTGATTCCAGTAACTGATGCATTGTTTCAGATTCAGTGGCGGATACTCTGGTAGGGATGAGAGGAGGGTGGTGTGGGTTTTTTTAATCTTTTAGAATTATGGTTGATTTACAATGCGTCCGTTTCTGCTGTATATCAAAGTAACCCAGTCCTACATACATATATATACATTCTGTTTCTCACATTTATTTTCCATCATGTTCTACCCCAAGAGATTGGATATAGTTCCCTGTGCTATACAGCAGGACCTCATTGCTCATCCATTCTAAATGTAGTAGTTTGCATCTACTAACCCCAAACTCCCAGGCCATCCCGTTTCCTCCTCTCTCCCCCTTAGCAACCACAAGTGTTTTCTATGTCTGTGAGTCTGTTTCTGTTCTGTAGATGGGTTCACTTGTGCCACTTCTTTTGCCTTTTAGGGCCGCACCTAATGGCATGTGAAAGGTCCCAGGCTAGGGGTCAAACTGGAACTGCAGCTGCCGGCCTACACTACATCCAAGGCAATACCAGATCCGATCCACATCTGTGACCTGCACTATAGCTTATGGCAACACTAGATCGTTAACCCACTGAGCGGGGCCAGGGATTAAACGCACATCCTCGTGGATACCAGTCAGGTTCATTACCTCTGAGCCACAATAGCAACTCCCATGCCACACTTTAGATTCCATATATAAGTGATATCATATGGTATTTGTCTTTCTCTTTCTGACTTCACTTCGTATGAGAATCTCTAGCTACATCCATGTTGCTGCAGGTATTTTCAAATTGAAATACAATTGAGTTTAATTTTCTTCCCCTTTGATGATAAAGGAGTTGGTATTTTTGAGCCCTCTAGTATAAATTGCTTCAACTGTCAACACTAGGTGGAAATCCAAATAAATGACTTCAGTCAAGCTTCGTTGATGTTAAAATGCTTGATAGTAGAGAGGTTTCTATTCCAGAAGTTCATTTTAACCATTTAATAGTGCACTTAGCAACACCTTCCTATTTTCATATGTGTGGTAAAACCTGAATTTTTCCTCAATATTTTATCTAATGTGAAGGTTAAAAGTTAGGTTGCTTAATATCCACGTGTTGGGTACATAATATGGAGAAAGTTTTCACGTCTACCTTCTCGAAGTAATAAATTTGATGTTGACATGGTATGATTTATTCCTCTGCTATTTCTGCACCAGGGCATTGAAGTGAACGAAGCCTTGAGTACCAGAAGTAGGGAGAGAACAAGCAGGGAAAAGCAATGCTTCCTCTATAAAGGGGCTCGTTGGATTTTTTTCTTTTTTTAATGGAATTTTTTTTTTCTTTTTTGGGCCATGCCCACGGCGTGTAGAAGTAACCAGGCCAGGGGCTGAACCTGAGCCACTGCAGTGACAATACTGGATCCTTAACCTACAGAACCTCCAGGGAACTCTGGGGCTTGTTGGATTTTAAAGTGGGAAATAGCCCCATTTGAACTGTTAGTGGCGAAATCAATCCCATGACTGAGTTCTCTCTTCTCCACAAGCTTAGTCACTGGTATTTCACCAATTTCCAGCAGTCATATACTTGTAATACCTTAAACCTTCGCTGCTTATCTGTTCTGTGGTGTTTATTTTCTCATAAATTAATTCTGACAACCTCTTAAGGCACATACGGCATTTTACAAATAAGAGGCTCTAAGGCTTGCCTGACTTGCCTAAGGTAAGTAGTAAACTGACCAGTCGTGGGTTTGTGCTGTCGCTGGGTGGATGGACGGAAGATGCCATGATCTGACTCTGAGGGCAGGGCCCGCAAACCATCCCATTCACTTAAGGATGATGATTCTACAGGCATGACCCGGTCAGGGTAGGCGTATGCTAGTAACTGTTGGGTGCGTTCTTTGTCCACAGAGGTCACAGAGCCCTTCTTTTGAGACGTCATGCAAACAGCCCTCCTTGGAAAAAATTGTGCTTAATACACTCACATTTTGAAGGGAAGCTTCACTGCGATTCATTCCTTAGTGGTGAAAGCAGCAGTGCTGCAAAGGAAACCTCTGCTCTGACACCCACTCCCAAGAGAGATGAGATTCCAGGCAGACTCTAATCACCGCCTAGGCTTGGTGCCCTGCTCCCTTCCCTCTCTGCAGGTCCTGGTGAAGGCACAGGACTAGGCTGTGGGGCAGATTAAACAGCAAGAGCAAACAAAGGTAACATCTGCTGCCAAATAACCCATCACTCACCAGGACAGTAAGGTATCTAATGTTGACCTCAAAAAACATGAACAGTTGTGGGAACACTGAGATGTACATTGCAATTAAATACAGATACTTCCCACTCCCCCCCTTTTTTTTTTTTTTTAGTGAAAGTAATTGAGCATGGAGTTCCCCGTTGTGGTTCAGCAGAAACGAATCGGACTGGTATCCATGAGGATGCTTGTTCGATCCCTGACCTTGCTCAGTGGGTTAAGGATCCGGTGTTGCCGTGAGCTGTGGTGTAGGTCACAGACATGGCTCAGATCCCACTTTACTATGGCTGTGGTGTAGGCTGGCAGCTGTAGCTCCAATTCGATCCCTAGCCTGGGAACCTCCATATACCGCCAGTGCGGCCCTCAAAAGACAAAAAAAAGTAATTTAGCGCAAACCAATAAATACTAAAACACTTGGATAAAGTGAACCTTACTCCCCTGAGGTAACTGATTGCTGTTCAGTATTAACCATCTATTCCTACAAACATACATTATAGGAGTTTATTCAAACTTAGATATAAATATTAAGGTGCACATTGCTTTTTTTATGAAACTTTCACCCCTCTAGGCAGTCCCTGTAGCCCTGACATTCTAATATTTGGATTTATGTTCTGAAGCATGGATGTCCTGTGTTATATTCAACCTTCTCCTTATTGGTGGTGTGCAGGGAGGGTTCGTGTTTCTACAAACTGATTTTTTTTTTTTTTTTTTTTTTTGGTGTGGCATATGGAAGATCCTAGGCTAGGGGTCCAATCAGAGCTGCAGCTGCCGGCCTATACCACAGCCACAACAACGCGGGATCCTTAAACCACTGAGCGAGGCCAGGGATCGAACCCGCATCCTCATGGATCCTAGCTGGGTTCGTTAGCCACTGAGCCACGAAGGGAACTCCTACAAACTTAATTGGAGTGCCTGCAGTGGAAGTGGCTTAAGAAGCTCCAACCTGCTGCAACCGGTAGCATGAGCCGACCGGGCTGGGCTAGGTGTTGGGAAGCCTGGACTATCGGTGGAGGGAGAAGAGGGGAAGACTAGAATCTGGCAAGTAACTGGAGATGCCAAAGTTAACCGACTTTGCGCAAGGCACCGGGCGAGAGCGGAGAGAGCGGTGGAGGGCGGGAGGGGCCCCGCGCTACCTCCCACCTCCCGCCGCCGGAGGGCGCACTCCGGCCTGCACAGCCACTTCCGCCGGCGCCCCGCCCACCAGGCTTTCCCGGCGCTCCGATTGGCTGCGCAGCGGGAGCGCGCCGAGTCAGGGGGCGGGCCCGCGCCTGCTACAAAGCGGCGAAGGTCACGGCGCGGGTAGGCGCGCGCCGCCGCTCCTCGTCCCGCCTGCGTCCCTCGGCGGTGCTGCCGCCGCCTCCTGACGCTGCCCGCCGCCGCCCACCGCCTGCGCGAGGAGCCATGGAGGGAGTGAGCGCGCTGCTGGCCCGCTGCCCCACGGCCGGCCTGGCCGGCGGCCTGGGGGTCACGGCGTGCGCTGCCGCCGGCGTGCTGCTCTACCGGATCGCGCGGAGGTGAGTGCGCGCGGCCCACGCGGCCTCGGCCCGCGCCCGCGGCCCTCCCGCCCCGGCGCTCCGGAGCCTCCCTCTCCGTGCGCGCCGGAGCCTCCCTCTCCGTGCGCGCCCGGGCCGCGGCGTGGCCGTGGGGCCCGGCCAGTGTGTGCCGCGCTGAGCCCCGCCGTGCACGCCCCCGCCTCCGGAAAGAAGAGCGGGCTGCGAATCCTCGGTCGGGGAGCGGCTGAGGATCGGGTTGAGGGTCCCCAGGAATGTGGGGCGGGAGACGACAGCCAGAGCGTGGGGTACGAACTTCCTCCCCCGCGAAGACCTGTGCTGGCCGAGCCGCAGGGTCTTCAGGGCCGCCAGACCCCGAGGGAGGGCCGAGCGGGAGTCGGGCCGCGCTCTTTTCCGTCTCAGCCCCCATCCCTGGTCCGCAGGAGCACGTTGGAGTAGCGTGATAACAGCCAGCGGTTTCTGGTCCGTATACGCTGTCTCAGGCGTTCTTCTAATCTCACATTAGTTCGTTTCAGAGGCACAACCCCTGCCCTCCCTAGAGAAGCCGAGGGACAAAAGAGCTACATAAACCGCTATTAATTAGAGGAGTAAGGGTGTGAGCTGGAGCATCCTTGCCTTGGAGCCTGCATCCCTGACCGCTTGGCTCTACTGCCTCCAAGAGCAGAAAAACCTGACATACTTCAGAGGTGTTTAAACTGGGCTGGGTGGCTGCTGGGGTTCAGTGGGTGTCCCCTGCCCTGGCCCAGGCTCGAAGATACGCTGGCCGCCCCACATGAAGATCTGGCCTCTCATGGGCCTCCCTGGTCAGGGATAAAAGCTTAATGGCCTTTTGCTTCAGCAGGGCCTCGGGGGCGGCCCCACTGTCTCCTGACTCGATCCACCTTCCCAGGGAACAGGGAAAAGAGGGGGTTGCGAGAACGTTCCGGGGACAGGATGAGTGGGCTTTGTAGAATCAGCCAGGGAGGTTGGGAGCTCAGCTCTTGAGGTGGGAGAAAGGCAGAAACTTGCCCACAGCCACTCAGCAGCGAGTGGGGGAGCTGGCATTTGAACCTGGAGGGTCTGTCTGTTCTTCCTTAGCCAGCACGGTGTACTGCTTCTCACCCAAGGGGAAAAGAAGTGAGGGCGACTGAGTCACAGGCTTTCCGGAGGAGGAAGGGTGGGAGGGATGTCAGCTGTCTGCAGGATGAGCCAGACTGGCAGGCTGAGGAGGGGGCGGCCTCAGGGGGTCCCTGACAAGCCACGTCTCTACGTGTCCCAGCTTCTGCCCAATTCTTGGGAGCTGGAGGGGCTGGCACAGCCAGCTGGTTCAAACCAGTCGCCTTGATACACCAGGCAACTGAGGCGCAGTGGTGCACGCGCGCTGCTTGCTCAGACTCCCAGAGCGTGTTGACAGCAGAGGTGCGTCCAGAGTCTGGCTCGTCTCCGACACACTGCAGCCTTCCAGTTAACCCCGGGTCGGGGGAGGTCCGTCCAGCAGTGGGAACCTGGGCTGGCATTGTCGCCAAGCTTGGCAGCCCTGCTTGGGTTGGCACAGCCAGGTTGGGACCGAGTTTGCTCGCTGCACCTCGAGCTCTGTCTTGTGTTGCAGCATTCCCAGGGTTCCTGTCTGTCCCCTGTGGGCTGTCAGCCCCAGCTTTCCCGCTGCTGGAGACAGGCGTCTGGGGCCTGGGTGCGGTGTTGGGGGAACTGGTTTGAGGGGGAGCTGGGAGGGTGCCAGCAGCTCGACACCGCAGGCATGGTGTGGTGTGGGGACCTGTTGGTTGAGCAGGACCAGCCTTTCCCAGGAAGATCCGTGATTCTCCCAGAGCACTGGCTTTTGTCCAGGGGTCATAAATTGGCCACTGTCACCATTCAGAAGCAAGACCGGCCCTGCAGACGGAGCCCTCCCTCTGGGGGTAGAACAGTGTCCGTGAGGAACCTTGGCTTTGGCTGCAGCATAGGTTTCAAATGACCGCCGGGAGGCCATGTGAGGAGAGTTGTTTTTGGAAGTGGACTTGGCGTAGCGGGTGTTTGCGTGCTCAGCACGGACACGGAGGGATGTGGACAGAGGACTGGCCGCAGAGCGCTTCTCTAAGGCGGAGCCAACCTGGCTTCCCACCTGCGGAGTCCTCCTGACCGGGCCACCTGTGACCTGGCGGGCAGGTGCTGCGCTGTCGTCCCCATTCTACAGAAGAGGAAACAGGCCTGGAGAGATCTGTCTCCCTGCCCGATGACACCCAGCTGTTAAGTGGCAGAGCCTTGCCTCGCCCCAGCCCTTCAGCTCCAAACCGGGCCTCGTGCTCTGGGTCCTCGCTGCCTTGGCTGCTGCCCTGCGCCCGCAGGAGGCCGGGTGGAAGCCCAGGTTCCGCTTCCCTGGCACCCTTGCCCTGTACCTGGGCAGCCTCCCCCACCCAGACTCCCACCCCTGGACTTGATATCGTGTCCATCTCCTGCCAGCATATCCCTGCCTAGGACCTCGGGGACCTTCCGTGGCTCCGTAGTTATTTGGAGAGGAGTGGGTGCAGCCTCCGGGCAGGAGCAGAGCCTGGCGTCCAGAGTCTGCTTCCCGCTCCCCTCTTGCTGCGCCCTCCCCATGCTGCGCACTCTGGCTGGGGGGACCCTACTCTGCACGCACGCTGGGGCCCTCCCCTCGCTCAGCGGTCTGTTTGAAGGCCATCTGCTCGTTCAGCCCTGCTGGCCGGCAAACCCGTTCTGGAGGGTGACGGCAAATGCTCCACTTGCTGGCTCTCTCCTGTGGCATCTGCCACCAGCCGCCCTGGGAGGTCATGAGTCTCCCTGGGAGGTTGTCGCTCTTGTCCTCGTGTCCGGGTCAGGAGCGGGCCTCCTCTCTGCCTCCCTGCAGGCCTAGCACGTGCTCGGCCAGCACAGGAACTGGGGCGGCCCACCGAGGGCAGAGCCGGCTTTCTGCCTTGGTGTTGGAGGGACTGCCATGGGCTGAAGTTTGCTTTGCCTTGAGACTGGAGCGGGTGGCCTGGAGGCCTGTGGGGTCTTGGTGGCACCGAGTTGTCTCTCGGTGACGCTGTCTTGAAGCCCAGGAGGCACCTTCCTGATTCCCCAAGGCGGATGGGACAGCATGTGTTGCCCACTTAGGGCACAAAGTGAAGAGCCGCCGGGGTCCAGCAGGGGACCCCCGCCCCCACCCCCCGTGAGGCTGTCTTGGTACATCCTTTGGGAGCCGGGCCAGAGGCTGACCTTGGCTCTGAGGGAGCCAGGCTGACTCTCGGAGATCATCTCCCAGGCCCTGCCAGGCTGCACACAGGACCCAGGGTCACCCGCTATGTTCCAGGCCCCCCTCGGGTCCTTCTGAGCCCCACCTCTTCCCAGGTGGGAACTGAGCCCCGTGCAGCGTCTCTTCCATGTGCTGCACCCAACCCCTGGCCGGCCGTAGAGTGGCGGGCTGGCAGCGGGCTAGAGCCGACACGGCACCGTACGCCCGCCAGACTGCGGGCTGTGGCAGGAAGTCAGGCAGGGCACCAGACAGCTCCGCATTTCGGGCAGATGGGGTGATACCGTTCTTAGGGGCATGTCTTCATCATTTTTCCCCCGTTGTGTTTTGGGGGCTTGCAGCTGCCCCCGGCTGCCTCAGGCCTCCTCTGGCCCCAGTGGAGCCCGAGAGCTCAGCACGCTGGCGGCAGGAGCTGGGAGAGAAGCCTCCAGACCCTCCCAGCCACCCACCCTTTGGGGCCCAGCCTTCCGTCAGAGACAGCCTGACCTGGATCCCTCTAACTCGCTCTTGCTTGTGTCCCGGGGTCTTTCTGTCTGTCACCTCAGATCTTGTTTACCATCAAGAGTGATTTGACCCAGAACTCACTGGGGGTGGAGGTTGTGGGCTTCAGGAAGAAGTGGGTTGAGCGGTTTGGGAGGGGAGCGGGGCGGGGCAGCTCCCTGGGCAAGAGCAGGCCCCAGGCTGAACTGGCTGGAAACAGACTGGCCCAGAGGCCCCCGCACTGGACCTGGTGCAGGTGAGCACCGGCCCAGCCAGGCCCGCCCAGGGCCCGGAGAGACCATGCGAGCTGAGGGCGGCCGTCGAGGGCAGCCTGCTAGCGGAATTCACGTGCGCCCGCGTATCTGGGGCTTGGTGGCCTGACATTCACACCCCCCTCCCCGGCGCTGCTCTGGTCTGGGGCTCACAGGCCCGCACTCGCCGTCAGGGCTTGGAGCAGAGGGGCCGTGAGAGGTGACGCCCCAGCACGCGGACCCCGTGGCTGGCCGCTCTCAGTCCGCGAGAGGAGGGCCCTCACCCCGCCAGCCCCGGGCAGGGATTACCAAGCCAGAGCCGCTGGCCCAGGGACCGGGGCTGATCCCCCACCCCCTCCCTGCCACCCTAGCAGCGGAGCGGAGACTCAGGATGGAAATGATGACGTCCAGGGCGAGGTGGGGGTTGGCGCCCAGTCCCCTGGACCAGGGCCTCAGTTCCTGCTCCCCCACTGCTGTCCCCAGGGTCACCGCCTTTATTCTCTTCCTGTTTCGCTTTACTCTGGGCTGCCAGTTCATCTGCTGGCTTCTTCCAGAGGCCGAGCGTGGGGCGGCGGGCTTCGGGGGTGAAGGGGTGAGGGGCCCGTCATGAAGACAGCGGGACCCGGGGCAGAGGACAGAGGTTCTTGGGCCTCACCCCCTTGGACACAGCCCCGCGCACCGTTACAGAGAAGCCCGTAAAGCAGGTACAGATTAACGGAGAGAAAGCCAAGTGCTTGACTGCCCAGGAACGCCGAGCGCCAGCGTCTCCGCACAGCGGTTCCCGCACCACTGGCCGCCTCCTTCCGCTGCCTTGGCCTGAAGCCCAGTGATGCTGTCCAGTGCCTCCTGCTGACCCCCTGCCCACTCAGTGCCTTCCTGCGCTCCCTCGTCCACGCCCTCGGCAGCCTCTTTGGAGCAGGGGTTATTGTTGTCCCCACCAGGAGGTAGCGTGGCTTTCGCCGCGACCACGGGGCTGTGCTGCTGTGTCTGGCCTTGCCCTCTGCCTCAGTGATGCTGAAGACGGGCGGTCCCTTGTCCCTTATGAGCGCCTTGGCCTGGGCTGGGGCTGGGGCTGCTGGGGCCGAGCCAGGGTACCCTCTGTGGGCGCTGGGACCCTTCCCTGCAGGGTCTGGTTCCATGTCCTCTTCTCTGTCAGCTCCCCACCCCCGCCACCCTTCCCACGGAAACTGCCGTTTATTGGGCATTTAGCCAGGCACTGTTAGCACTTCCCACACCTGACATGTCTTGTGCCCAACTGGCAGTAACAAGGCTGAGGCTTGGAGAACCCCCATAACCTGCCTGTGGCCGGGGGAGGGGCAGAGCCAGGAGGCAGCTGCAGTGTCCGGAGCTGGGGCTCTGCTCCCGGGACCAGCCTTTCTTCCAGGCCCCTGATGACTCCGGGACAGCGTAGGGACAGCCAACGCCCTGCGTTGTGAGGCACCTTTAGGCGTCTTGTGTCCCTGGGTCGTTGTAACTCTCAGATGCCTCGGTTCTGTGATCACTCGCACTTTGCAGGTGCCGGGCTGTGGGGGGACGGGAGAGGTTGGCGGAGCAGGGCCTCCGGCTCTTGGAAGCCTGGGGCTGTGCCGTGCTGTGGTCGGTAGGGGCGTCCCTGTGTGGCATGGCTGCCCAGCAGAGGCCCAGACGACACCCCAGGGACGAGCTGCGGGACGGGAGCAGCAAGGCCAGCACCCCAGGGCTCAAGCAGCCGCCACCCATCGCCCACGTTGTTTCAGAGTCCCGGGACTGGGAGGGTTTGCCTGGCAGTTGCTGTGCCCCCGACACCCCCTTCTCCCCACAGCCAGCGAGATGGATGGCGGGGCCCCAGGCACAGATCCCTCAGTGTCTGGGCTGGGATTACCCTGCAGACCCCACCTGTCACCACAAGTGTGGCCGGCCTGGCCTGTCCCCCGGCTGGGGAAGGATGGCCCGGACTGAGCAGCTGTCTGTAGTCCCCACCCCTTGGCCTCTTTGGCCCTCGCCCTCCTGGGGACTTGGGTGAAGCACAGGAGGCTCCTTCAATCTGGAAACTCCCCAGGGAGCGGCATTTCCACAGCCTGGGAACGGGCCCAGGGTCTGCAGCCTTGCGGGGAGGGAGGGCAGGCCTGGAGCCTGGTCACCGTCGGCCCCGTGGCCCGGCTGACCCTGGGTCACCGTGTGGAGCCGAGCTGCCCCCAGGGTCTAGGAAGGCTTTGCCTCGAGGGCTGAGGGGAAGCCCGGGTCCTGCCGCAGACCCGTCCTGTTGAGGCCCCGCTCTTCTGCGTCCTCTCCTCGCCGCCTGCCTGTACCTCCAGCTCGGGGCCCGCTTCCTGCTGCCCACACGTCTCCTGAGTTTCTCGTCCTACAGGTGGCGGGCCCCCCACTGACTCCACTCTGTCCTTGCCCGCAGGATGAAGCCGACACACACCGTTGTCAACTGCTGGTTCTGCAGCCAGGACACGGTGGTGCCCTACGGGAACCGCAACTGCTGGGACTGCCCCCACTGCGAGCAGTACAACGGCTTCCAGGAGGTGCAGCCACACCCGCGTCCCTCCCGTCCCTGGGCCTGGGGGCCCCGTGCCCTGACCCCGCGCCACTCCTTTGAGGATGAGGAAGCAGGTTCAGGGAGCCAGGGTGACTTGTGCTAAGTCACAGCACTAAACTTGCCTTGTTTGGGTTCAAACCCAGCGCTTTCTGGCTCCAAAGCCCATTCGCTGCTTGGCACTGGACCAGGCTGGGCGGGCCCTAATGCCAGACGGCGCCAGGCCCCACTGGTCCTGAGAAGGGATGCTGGGCCGGTGAGTGGGGCGGGCGGGGTCCGGGCTGCAGGTCCCGCCTCTCGCCTGTCGGGGAAGGAGATCTTCTGTGTCCCGTGTAAAGAAAGAGTTAGCGGTCCACCACCACCTCCTTGGAGCGCCAGCGCCGCTGGGGAGGCTCTGGCCCGCTGCTCCTCCCTGACTCGGCGCCTCTGCCCCCAGAACGGTGACTACAACAAGCCGATCCCCGCCCAGTACCTGGAGCACCTGAACCACGTGGTGAGCGGCGCGCCCAGTCCCCGCGCGCCCGCGCAGCCCCCGCAGTGGGTGAGCAGCCAGGTGCTGCTGTGCCGGAGGTGCAGCCACCACCAGACCACCAAGATCAAGCAGCTGGCTGCCTTCTCGCCGCGGGACGAGGTGAGGGGGCGCGGGGGAGGGGCCGGGGTGCCTGAAAGCAGCCGGGGGGAGGCGTGCATGTGATCGAGTCCGTCTCAGGCGGCACAGCTGCTCCCTCTTCCTGTCTCATGGTCGCTGCTGTCAGGGCCGCAGGCCTGGGAGCGTCGTGGGAACCCCCAGCCACGCTTCTGCCAGTCCGGAGGGCTTTGTCAGGGAACCTAGGGTCCTTGGGCTCCAGCGTGGGGCCCTGTTGGACCCGTTCTGTCCGTGTCCCTCTGAGTCAGTCTTGCACGTGGGCAGTTTGCTCTGGGACTGAGGAGGCACCCCTGGCTTGAGCGAGGAGGGGAGATGGGTGCTGCTCAGAGGCTTCTGTTAGGACTCTGCCTGCCCCGATCCGCCGTGGAGCCCAGCCTGGTGGTTATCTAATCTCACCTCGCCCAGTTTGAGCCTGGGACGAAGAGGGGAGGGGGAGCTGGGGCTGGGCAGGGAGCAAGAGGGAGGCTGCAGAAAGAAGGGACGGCTTTTCTGGCACGTTCGGTCCAGGCAAGAGACCAAACTGATAACCCTCCTGGCCCCTGCGGACTGAATGTTTGGCTCCCTGGAAGCGGGGCTGGGGGGGATGTGTCACTACATCTCTTGGGCTGGGGGGGACTCGAGTCTCTGGGGCTGTTCCTGAAGCCCTTTGGTTCCCGCTAAGGCCCTGGCTTGGCTGGAGGCCGTCAGTGTTTTCTAGACCTCTGGTCTTAAGGAGTGGGCCAGACCCACCTCTCGGTGGTCCGTCTGTCAACGTCCAGATGGTGGCAGCCCAGAGCTGCCTCTCTCGTGGCTCACCCACCTTCCTGGCGCTCCAGAGCCTGAAATCCAGGAGCGGGGCCACGCCCCAAGCTCCTGCCTCCAGATGCGTCCTGTGGAGTGGCGGGGCTCGGACGTCCCCTGTTCCCGAGGGCCCTGCTGCGTCGCTGGCTCTGGGCGCCAGTGTCGCGGTACCCAGACCGTGCCCTTTGGGTACATCTGTCCTGTTGGGCAGCGGCAGAAACAGGGGCGGTGTGGGGGTGACTTGTCCGTGGGCGCCCCCGGACCCTGAGCGTCTGTCCCGCCACAGGGCAGGTACGACGAGGAGGTCGCGGCATACCGGCACCACCTGGAGCAGATGTACAAGCTGTGCCGGCCGTGCCAGGCGGCTGTCGAGCACTACCTCAAGCACCAGGACCGCCAGCTGCGCGCCCTGCTGCTCAGCCACCAGTTCAAGCGCCGGGAGGCCGACCAGACCCACATGCAGGTCTGCGGGGACGTCCCCAGAGGGTCCCCTCCCCAGCCCGGTGACTGGAGAGCGGCGCTTCGGAGCTGGGGGCCTTCCCCTGGGGCCCCGACCCAGCCTGTCCCCAGACCCAGAGCGGAGCGGGTGTCCCGAGGAGGACAGTCTGGTATCGTGGTGCATCTTAGCTGCGTGCAGCAGGGGTTCCGGGCTACCCTGTCGAGCCTGGGCTCTTCACAAGGCCTGTGCTGCTTCCTACCGCACCTTCGTGGCGGTGCCCTTCTGGGCACTGTGACTCCCCCTACAGCTGTGGAAACCGGACTGGGGAGGTTAAGTAGCTTGCACAGGCCAGGCACCAGGTGTGCAGTGTCACCAGGATTGGAGCGCAGGACCAGCTGGCTAAAACCATTAACTTTTATCACTGTACTCAGATGACAGGTTCTGGTTTAAAAAAAATCTGATACAGTAGCGGGTGGCTTTAGAAGTAAAAACCATCCTCCCCAAAGAAATTCCCACCCACCCCCTGGGGTCCCCAGAGGTGCCCCTCTGGTTGTGGCTGTCTCACCAAGCAGTGGGTATGTGGTTTCCTGTCTGCAGCCAAGGCCCTGACCACACGGCCACACTGCTGGCCCACACGCCCCTTTGCACAACAGACACTGACCCTCTGAAATTTCTCTTCTCCACTGTGTTCCCAGACTGAACCACTTACTGCTGTATTTTTCGTAATTTAATTTTGGCCAGGGTTATCTGCGTCCTTTTTACAATTCCAGCTAAAAATAATGGGAGTGGGTTTTTGTTTTTGTTTTTTGGTCTTTTTAGGGTACCCACGACATATGGAGGTTCTCAGGCCAGGGTTTGAATTAGAGCTGCAGCCACTGTCCCGCATCATAGCCACACCAACACCAGATCCGAGCTGCGTCTGTGACCTATAGCACAGCTCACGGCAATGCTAGATCCTTAACCCACTGAGCGAGCCCAGGGATTGAACCTGCGTCCGCATGGATGCTAGTCAGCTTGGTTTCTGCGAGCCACGATGGGAACTCCAAAACAATGGGAGTTTTTGATGTGAACTTGAAAATGATTGAAACATTTATTTGAAAGGAGAGGTCACCGTGGTGTGGAAAGGATTTCTGTTAAGTACACAGTAGTGCAGCCCCACCACCACCACCACGCGGTGACTCGCGGGGGCTGGAGGCCCAGAAACGGGACAGATTAGAGGGACCTGGTGGTGAAGCAGAAACAGAGCGTTCAGGGCATCTCCGATCATCTGGAACCGGGCCCCCTGGCCAGACCTGTGCACAGAGTGGGCCCCAGGATGGCTCCCACTGGCCGTGGTCACCTCACTGACTGCAGGCTTTCGCTCCTTCCTCAGAGCTTCTGCTCGTCCGCAGTGAAGGCCCCGCTCCAGGTCATCGTGCTCCGTGCCCTCGCCTTCCTGGCCTGCACCTTCCTGCTGACCACTGCGCTGTATGGCACCGGCAGCCCCTTCGCCCCTGGGGCCCCCCTGCCCCCGGCCCTGCCACCTGGCAGCAACAGCTCGGCTACATCCGACAATGGCACGGCCCCTGGGGCGGAGGGCTGGCGCCAGCTGCTGGGCCTGCTGCCCGAGCACGCGGCAGAGAAGCTGTGCGAGGCCTGGGCCTTCGGGCAGGGCCACCAGCTGGGCGTCGTGGCGCTGGGCCTGCTCACCTGCCTGCTGGCCATGCTGCTGGCCGGCCGCATCAGGTGCGTTGGTACGGGTGGGCAGGCGGGGGTCTGCACCCTGGACCTGCCTCGAGGCTGGAGTCAGGGGGCCTGCTGGACACACGGCCCTGGGCCGAGCTCTGCGGTGCGGCTGGAACAAGACGCCGTTCCTCTTCTCGGGCGGCTGGGAGTCCAGAGGGTCAGCGAGGGGCAGGGGACTTGCCTTTGAGGGGCAGAGGCATCCGAGCCGACCCGCAGCCTCCCGCTTACCGGGGCCACACACGCCTGCTTCTCCAGCCCAGGCCCCTTGCAGAGCTGGGGCGGTGGTAAATAACCTCACCTGCTGGGCTGTTGAAGGGTCAAGTGCAACCGCAGACCTTGTGCCGAACGGTGTCCACATCGTACAGTGCCTCTGAGGGAGGCTTTTTAGCCCCATTTTACAGACCAGAGCCCTGAGGCTCAAGGGAAACACTGACTCAGAGTCAGGTGGCACGGAAGCTTGGGAATTAGCATTCAGAAGCCCCCGCCGTCCTCCCGAATTCTGTCCTCTGAGCAGCGCCAGGAGTGGCTGACGGACGCGGGCGGTGGCCAGGGCGGGGGTCCCGCCCTGCCTCCGGGGCCCTCACGCCCGCTCTCCCCACAGGCTCCGGAGGATCGACGCCTTCTCCAGTGGCCTGTGGGCCCTGCTGCTGGGGCTGCACCTGGCCGAGCAGTACCTGCAGGCTGCCTCGCCCAGCTGGCTGGACACGCTCAAGTTCAGCACCACGTCCCTGTGCTGCCTGGTGGGCTTCACAGCAGCCGTGGCCACGAGGAAGGCGACAGGCCCGCGGAGGTTCCGGCCCCGAAGGTCAGAGAAGCAGCAGTGACTGCGGGGGGAGGACAGACGGACAGACAGACCCAGGGCTTTGCCTGCAGCCCGCACGGGGCACCTCTGTCTCGCATCTTTCTTACCCGCCTTAGCCCTGCCCCCCCCTGCCCCCAGCCTAGGGCCCCCGGTCCTGGCCCAGCCCCTCCATTTTCCTCTTCTCTCTGGTTCCACCCAGCCATTCCCCACCCCAGTGCTCCCAAGTGCTCTCTAGCTGCTCACCACTGCCGCCAAAGACCCCTTCACTGCCCCGAGACTGGAGCACGGGCGGCACCCATGCTGCCTGCCCACCTGTACCCGTGGCTTCCTGCTGGCAGCTCCAGGCACACCGCCCCCCCCCCAGCTGACCACGGCCCGTTTCCGGGCTCTGACACAGCGGGAAGAGGGGTGCGGGTCTGCGTCCCCTCGCAGCTTGGCCCATGTCTGAGCCCCCAGTGCGGGCCGGGCCCTCGCCGCATGGTCTGACCATGAGCCCCCGCCCCGTCCCACCGTCACTTTTCTGTCTGTCCCTTTGGCCTTCCCTGTTGCCTAGTCAGCCGTGCAGGAGTTGGTGAAACTGGAAAGTCAGGGCTGCCCCCCTGGGGTCCCTGCTCTGAGGCCTTTCTGACACCCGGCATCCCTCAGCCTCCTGCCCCCGAGGCCCAGACGAGCCTTGCCAATGAGTTTGTGCGGGGAGGCCCTTCTCAAGGTGGACAGTAAAAAAACCTTCTTCTCCTGGGATCAGTAGGTTTCTTCTTAAGAGCCAGGCTGTGGTGGGCGTTGGCCCAGGCAGGCGAGGGCGTCTCTCTCTCTCGGGCAGCACTGAGCCCGCCGGATGAACTTGGGTGCACGCTCTGCCCTTCTCCCGGGAAGCGCCTGGGTCTGCCCAGGCAGGACCCCAGCCCTGTGGCCGAGCCTTCCACTCACCCCCTGCGGGGGCTGGGGTTCAGGCTTCCTGGGCCAAGGCTGCCCAGTTGACAGGCAGTGCAGGGCCTGACCTGCTCTCGTCGGCCCTGTCCCCCCCTCCAAGGCCAGGGCTGTCCCGTTACCTCTCTTACCCCCTCGCCCAATTCTGTGCCCGGGAAAGGTTCTCACTGCCCGAGCTTAGTGTGGAGCAAGGGACACGCAGGTCCATGATGACAGCAGGTCATTGTCCCCTTGTCCTCTTTGGCCTGTCACTACCTTCCTGGTCCTGCCCGTCATGGAGCGCTCTGAGGCCGCGGCTTCTGACCTCCCGGCGGGAGGGGACCAGGTGGTCCTGGCCAGGCCCTGTTATCCCCACCCGTTTACCTGCGGCGGAGGGTGAAGTGGGCCCCTCCCAGGCCCTGAGCGCTGGCCTGGTTGTGGACAGGCTCTGGGAACTGCGTGCCGTCCACGTCTGGAAGCAATTGTCGGCTTGGGGACGTTGTCCCAGGGCCGCGGCAGGAGGTAGACCAGGGCTCTCCCTGTCCTGTGTCCTGCCCTTTGATGACCCCGGTGAGGGCCCTACGCTCCTCCAGGGCTCCTGCGTCCTGCCGCTCATCACTGAGCATAAGTACCCCCTCCAGAGTGGCCCCAAGTGTGCCTCCCCCTCCGCTTTGCACGTCGGAACCCAGGGAAGGTACGAGTGTCTGTGAGTGTCACACTCAGGAGGGCCACCCACTCGCTGGGCCCATGGGAGGGCGGGAGAGACAGCCCCGCTCATCAGGCCCCTGGGGAGCACTGGACTCAGGCCGAACCCCACCTTCCTCACGTTCCTGGGGTCCTGGGACGCCACCTGGCCCCGCTCCCCCTGGTAGGTAAGGGCAGCTGTGCCCCCCTCAGCATCCGGGAGTGGCGGCCCCGCCTGGCTGGGCTCAGCTTGCTCTGGGTGGGGGGAAAGGCGGAAAAGTGCTGACAAGGTGGAGGAGGGGGTGCCCCGCCTGTCCTTCTCCCCGGCCAGCCAGCCTCCAGGGAGGGCCGGCAGGTGCCAGGCCGGGTCCAGGGTCTGCTGGCCACGTGCCCTCGTTTCTGGAATCTCCTGTTCTCAAGGATACTGACCGCGCGAGGCTAATTACTGCTTTTCTTGGCGTCGAGTAGAAGCAGGACATCTGTGTATGTGTGTGTATTTAAGTTAAATTATTTAGAATAACCAGAACCAGCGCCTGCTGGCCAGGAGCCTTACTGAGCAGGTGTCTTTCCTGCCCCCTAGTGGGGACAGAGAGTCACCTTCATGTCACCAAGATGGAGCCTCATTGAAAGGCTTCCTGGCCTTTTTGGAGTTGGTGTGATATTTTGAAGGCACCCACCTGTCCCTTAAAGTTTCATTACGTGGAGCGTGTTCCAGCACCTTCCGACATTACTGCCACAGCGGAGGAAGTGCGGGCACCACTGGGACCGTGGCTTATCACCTGGGAATGTGTCAGCCCTGCCAGGGCCCCCCCGCCACTGCTGGGGACGACCGCCAGACCATCCAGGATCAGGTGACCGCCCCTGCAAAGTGAGGGGGTGCAGTGGCTGTCTCCCAGCCCCGGGGCCCCTGCCCCTGGCCAAGCAGGCTCCCCTGTGACGCTTGCCCAGGAGCCCGCGTCCCTTCTGCTCGCGACTGTGGCCGAGTGTCCCGTCCCCTCTGTTGTGCAGAACGCCGATGATTGTCTAGCGACCACCTAATCGCTGTAACCACGACTCCGGGCCGTAGATGTAGTGTTTCTGATGCTGTACTTTCAATAAATGCCTCCGGGGCCCTGCCTTTACCGGTGGGCGTCAGGCACCGCGTCTTTGCTGGTTTTTCTTTCACATTCCTTCAGAGGCTTCTGTGCCAGGGGCGGGGCCTGCGGGAGCCACCGGAGTCAGATTTGGGAGCTGGCGACGTGGGCGCCGAGTGGCTCAGGGCCCGCCGTCCTCGTGTGCCCTGCTGGCCCGTGCTCTTCCCCGTCTCCCTAAACTGCTGTAACACGTGGGCCGCCCCTGCAGCTCCCGGCTTGCACTGGGATTGGGTCGGAAGACCGACCGGCGGTCACCCTCGGTGTCAGGCAGGGTGCTGCAGCCAGCCCCAAGCCCTCCACCCCGCAGACACGTGGACTCGGATTCTGAGCGGAGGTTTGAGGGTGCAGGCGGGCGGCGGGGGGAGCGTCGGTCCCTGTGCAGCATGAGCCCGGGCCAGGCGGGGCTCCGTTGACGGGAGGCTCCTGGGGACTTTGCCGTGCCCGGGACGGGGGCTCACGCTCGGTGCGGCGCTGTTCGAGTGATTCCCCTGAGTGTCCCAGAGTGACCAAAAGAGCCAGACCAAAGGACTGTCTCCCCCTCGGCGCCACCGCTTTCAGTAGCATCAGAGGCTGGGGAGGCACCCGTGCCGGTTGGGCGAGCCATGAGCGTGGCTCGGGTTATAAGCACTGGGGCAGCCCCAGGTGGGAGCAGGCTCTGGGAGGAGGAGGAAAGGTCCGGCCGGACCCAGCCTCCGGGCCCAGCTGGCCACCTCTGAAACCTGCAGCCCGGCTCGGACCCTCTGCTCTTTCTTGCTTGTTGCCGCAGGGGCCCCTTGGGTGTCTGCCACCCTTGCCTGTGGGGTGGCGGCTTGGGAAGCAGTGCAGAGTCGTGCTGCCGCCCACCGGAAGGCCCCAGGAATGCCCACTCCCAGGCCCACACGCCCGCCCCTCGTCAGGCCTCTCCTGCACATGACAGACTGGGGTCGTCTGGGAGGCACAGGCCCCAGGAGGGGCCAGGGCTTTGTGCATGATTGCAGCAAGCTGGCCGAAGGGGTCAGCATGCCTTCACTGCCCCTGCGATCCCCAGTGTTCACCCCCACCCGCTACCCCACCTCAGCCCACTCCCCAAGGTCATGGCTGTCCTGCCAGTTCTAAAATGACAACACAAAGTCGTATCTAGAGGCAGACCCTTCCCCGGGCATTTTGGGGGCTAGGGGATGGGGGCAGGCAGGCTTAGGCAGGACGGGTCAGTGGGGGGAATGCAGCGCATCCAGCCTGGGGCCAGGCAGATTTGCTTGGTTTCCCCGTGTTCCCAAGACCCTGGGCTCCACCTTCAGTTCTGAAGTCCAGGTGGCCTCCTGGCACTTTGGAAGGCATTAAAGATGTCACGTGGTTCTCCAGGAGGCCATCAGCTGACCCCACACTTTCCTCATGAAGCCTGTCTCAAGTGAGGGGAAGGGGTGGAAAAGGGGAAAGTGAGTGGAGTGAAGCTTGGCCAGCGGTGGCCTGCGCGTGCAGCCGTGGCGGGCACGGGGTGGGCGCCTTAGCCGGCCGCCGGCTCTGCAGCAGGGCCTCAGCCAGCCCGCCCGGCCGTCGGCACATTGTCCATGGGCTCAGTTGTCCCTTGGGACCGAGGTAAGGCTGGACCTCCCGCAGCTCCATCCAGACGGCAGACTAATCGTGTATTAACTGCCTCTGTCCCCCTCCCCCCCCCCCGTAATCGGTTGCTTTAATCAGAAGCATGGTTGACATTCTGGCTTGGGGCCACCAGGCCCTGTTGTGTGATCTGTACCGTCCTCCAGTTAAAGAGACACTGTCACCTTCTGTCTTTCGGGCAGCCTTGCGGTCGCTTACGGGTCTGAGTTCCAGTTTGGCCGGAGCCTTGCCGGAGCCTCTTCCCAGGGGTTCCCAAGCCCCCCACCCCTGCCCCCCAGGCCGCCAGGGGCTTTCGAGGAGTGTCCAGTGTCTGAGGCCAGAGGGCAGCGGCGGAGCTCTCGGAGTCGGGCCCGGGGAGCGGGGGGCTCCCCCAGCTCGGTTCGGGGGTCTCTGGGCACCAAGGAGCCCGGGGCCGTCGGCCTGTTTGAACACCCGGGCAGGGCTGGCGCTTTTGTTTCGAGGTGAACGGTTGGTGTGAGGTTGGCAAGGGCGACAGTGTCCCTTTAATGCCGAGGCTTGTAGTGGAGCTGGTTTGCTGTGAGGCCGAGGGGGACCAGAGGGGGCATGCAGTGAGGGGTGGGCCACGCTGGCACCTCCCAGCCACCCGCTCCTAATGGCCTGAATGTGGTCAGACTGCTTTTCTGCTTCAACTAACACACGCCTCCTGGGACTCAGGCCCCACCTTGCACCATGGGGGAGGGGAGGGGACCCGCCTGCGAAGGTCACTCCCGAGCGCCCCGGGGCTGACGCCGGTCTTCTCTCCCGCCCGCCGGGCTCTTGCAGGTGCTTCCCTGGTGACTCAGCCGGCCTCTTTCCCCCCGGGCCCAGCCTGGCCATCCCATACTCCAGCATCGCAGGCTCGTCGCCGTCTCTGTTCATCCCCAGCCCGCCCGGCTTCCTGCCACTCGCCAGCCAGCAGGTGTTCCGGTCCCCCCGACGGGCCTCACCCTCCTCGCTGCCGGGCCGCCTCAGCCGGGCCCTCTCGCTGGGAACCATACCCTCTCTGACGCGAGCCGGTAAGTGATGCTTGGGCGTGGGCGGGCAGGACCGGGCTCGGGGCAGCTGGGCATGGGGGCCCCGGCCGAGCACGAGGTAGGAGGTGGTGTTCCTGCCGTAGAGATGGCAGAACTGGCTTCAAGTCCTGATGTGTCCACTCAGTAGGTGCCTTTGCCAGGGGACTTAACCATCTTGAGCCTCAATGTCCCTAAAAAAAAAAAAAAAAATTGACGCTACTAGTGGAATCTGCCCTGTGGGCCGTTGTGAGGGTTAAACGAGGTGAGGTATTTAAAGTGGAGTTCCTGTTGTGGCTCAGTGGGTTAAGAACCCAACCAGTATCCGTGAGGATGCGCGTTCAATCCCTGGCCTCGCTCAGTGGGTTAAGCATCCAGCATTGCCGCAAGCGGTGGTGTAGGTTGCAGAGGTGGCTCAGATCCCGTGTTGCTGTGGCTGTGGCGTACTGTGGTGTAGGCCAGCAGCTGCAGCTCCAGTTCGACCCCTAGCCTGGGAACTTTCATATGCTGCAGGTGTGGCCCTAAAAAGAAAAGATGAAGAAGCGCTTCGGCACTGAGCTGAAGGTCAGTTTCTGGGCTCACGGGGGTTCTCTCGCCGCAGTTCTTACCGTTATTGTTACTGCTGCTGTTTTGAGATCCTGGAAACTGGAAAGTTTGCCCCCAGCCTTTCTTCTGTGTGGTCCAGAGGGCAGGGGTTCAGTTCAGGCCAGTCATGCTTACAGAGCGCTGGCGTGCCCTGCACCCGGTCCCCGTCCTGGGAGGCTGTGTCATCCCTCGCTTTTTCCCGCAGGATCTTCCCCAGCGCCCTGCGGGGTGTTATCCTCGTGGCTTTGGGGAGCAGGCCTGGTGGTGGAAGGTGTGCGGCTGGCGCCAGCCTCGGGGCCCGTGGGCGGCATCTTGGTTAAGCTGGGCTGGGGGTGTGCCGTGCCTCATCTGAGCCCTGAGCAGCTACGCCGAGCAGGCTGGGGCTCCCACACCATCCAGCACCCTCTGAGCCTCTTTCCTCCGTGACTTGCCCAGTGTCCGTGTCGCCGGGACCCGGGGTTTGAGCCTAGGCTGCTTCCCGCTGCAGCCCGGAGTCCTTAGCACAGGGCGGGTCACTGGACGTAGCGTGGGAGCCGAGGGGTGGGTAGTGTTCTGAGGCCTTCGGGGCGGGCTTGCAGGGCTGGGCCCCCCCCGCCCCCCCTGCCAGCAGTACAGACATCTGAGACCGCAGGTACTTCTGGGTCACCAGCAGCGGGAGTGGCTGCCGCCTGCCCCGCTCTGGGAATGGCTGTTCAGAGTTCCTGGCCCAGCTCAGGCCCTGGGGCTGACGGCCAGGGCCTCTGTGGGTCCTCTATGACCAGCCGCTGGAGCAGCGGGAGGGCAGGGGAGTAGACATGGACCCGGGGGCCCCCGCAGCTGGGCCCACGTGCAGAGGGGTGCTCTCTGGAGGCCCCCTAGCCCCCACCAGGAGCCGATGGGCTTCCAGGCCTCCAGGTAGGGGCAAGGGACCCTGTCGATGGGCATCTTGGGGGCGCAACGGGTGCTGACTGCCGGGGAGGTTCCTCCTTGTTCTTTAAAAAGTGGGATGACTCGGGTAGGTAGTCCCACGGGGACGGGCAGGAGGCCGACGACCTCCGAGGGGAGCATTCCTGCTCCAGATGACCGCGGTGCAGAAGCACAGGGCTGGAAAAACCCGCCAGCTCGGGGCTCGGCTGCCGCCCACCCCTGTCCCTGGAGAAAACCCCACCCGGTCCACCACGCTGGTCTGATGGAGGGGAAGTGGGGGCCCTGGGCTGACCTCTGGGCGTCCCCCGGCCCCGTCTGTAAGCGAGGCTAATACCCACTCCGGGGGGATGTCACGGGGACTGAGGACACATGCAGGGAACTAAAGTGCAGGGACCACCAGGTTGGGTGGCTATATGCGTCTCCCTGCACCCTAGTCTCTCTCCTGAAGTGGAGTGGCTGTGCTCTGGGGCCACGCTGAGCTTGACACTAGACCAGGTCAAGGAAGCTTCTAGAACAGGGCCCTCAGCAGATGTGGGGGATGGGGCGTGCTGATTAATGACAGCTAGAGGCTTAGCTCCTCCAGAGGGTTAGAGGTCGGGCCGTTTTGCTCACACTCCGAGCCAGTGCTAGGACAGTTCTGCTCTCCTCCTGAGCAGAGGCGCTCCACTGTTTCCTGAGGCTCTTTAGTGGACCTTGGCGGTGGCGGGGGTGAGGGGGTGCAGACTGCCGAGGGTGCCAGCAGACCAGGGTGGCCAAGCTGAGGGGCCCCTTGGGAGGGGAGGGTGGCAGTCCTAAGGCCAATTCAGACCTTGAGGCAGGGTCTCCCGCCTGCTGCAGATGCCAGACAGTTACCCTGGCAGCCCTAAGGCAAGGGCTCAAGAGGCCCCCTGCCCCGAGGGTGGCAGGGTGGCTCTGTGGAACGCAGGCTGGTCTTGGAATGTCCGGTGATGGGTGGGATCTCAGAGTCTCTGGTGCCGGAGTGGGTCTTTGGCTCAGGTGTCAGAAGGCCCTGGTGGCCCAGGTGCAGGGGTCCTGCGTCCCTATAGCTCCAGCCCAGCAGGAAGGCCCCTCCCCAGCATCTGTAGAACAGGTTCTTGAAAGGACTCCACGTCTGCTCGAGCCAGGTGGCACCTTCTCCCAGTCTCGTGGGTTGACCTGGGTCTCTGAACCCAGGCCTGGAGGGTGCAAGGGGCCTGTGGTGCCCCCTCGGGCGGTGGGGCAGCAGCATCTGCACAGGGTGCATGACGGCTGTCAGATCTTTCCATGCCCAGCTCTCAGCGGGGCACTTGGGGGAACCTGGGACACAGGGGCTGGAGCCCCTGCCCTTGGGGTGCACTTGGCTGCGGGAAAGGCAGTGTGCTCATTGCGCTGACGTCCAGCTCAGGCAGAGGGCAGGGCTCAGAACAGCTGAAGATGCCAGCTGGGGACGGAGGGGCGCTGGATGGGCTTCCAGCTCTGTCTCCATCTCCCGTGTGACCCGCTGGACTTGCCGTGGGATTCAGTTTCTTTTCTTTTTTTCTTTTTTTGCTTTTTAGGGCCACACCTGCCGCATATGGAAGTTCCCAAGCTAGGGGTCGAATTGGACCTGCAGCTGCCGGCTACACCACAGCCACAGCAACTCGGGATCCGAGCTGAGTCTGTGACCTACACCACAGCTCACGGCAACACCGGATCCTTAACCCACTGAGTGAGGCCAGGGATCGAACCCTCAACCTTATGCTTCCTAGTTGGATTTGTTTCCACTGCTCCACAACGGGAACTCCGGGATTCGGTTTCTTTATGTGCCTGACGAACCTGGGACCATGGTTGAGAGCCCGTGGCCTCATGAAAGCGTGACATGGATGGCGGAGTGGGTTGGGGGTGGGGGGGCTCTGTCTGAAGGGACCTGGGTCAGCTTTCTCTTTCCTCTCCAGACTCCGGGTATCTGTTCAGCGGGAGCCGCCCGCCGTCTCGGGTGTCCCGATGCGGGGAGGTTCCGGTTTCAGGTGAGGAGGACAGAGAGCCGCGAGGAGCAGCGGATGCCACTTCAGGCAGGGCGGCCTGTGTGCGGGGGTGGTTTCCCAGAGCCTAGCGTGGGGCAGGATGGCCGAGCGAGCCCGCGGGCCCCCGAGGGCAGTGTGTTCCAGCCCTAGCCCTGTGCCTCCCAGCAGCACCGCCCTGGGCAAATGGCAAGCCCCCCTGTGACTCAGTCTCCTCTTCTGTGAAACGGGCTGAGGGCTTCCAGGTTTGGAGGCAGTGCTGTCGGCCTCCCGGTGGTGGCTGATGGAAATGGCACTCGGGACCCCACCACCAGCAGGGCTCGGGTTAGCCAAGCCGAGGTCTCGAGAGCTGGTGTCTATCCAGGCTTTGCTTTCGGCTGAGGGAGGCACCAGCTGCTTCGGTAGAAACCGGAGGGGGTAGAGGGGACGTGGCTGAGGCTCCAGGGTCCTCTCTGCTCCCTTGGGTGCCTGTTGGGGCGCAGGCCCCTCCTCCCTCAGTTCCCAGCAGGGTTCCCCTCGGGGCACCACCCCCAGCCGGGTGCAGCCTCCCTTTCTTCCCGGGTTTACGAGGAAAAAGCACCAGGAACAAAGTAGCCACTCCTGCAGCCACAACAGATGTTCACACGCTGCCGTCTTTGTTTCTGTCCCCGCCCGCCCCAGATTACTTCTCTCTGCTGTCGGGGGGCTACCCCGCCTCCCCCGTCCCTTCGCCGGCGCCCTCCGTGGCCGGCTCAGTGGCCTCCAGCTCCGGCTCCCTGCGCTACCGCAGGCCTCTCATCAGCCCTGCCCGGCTCAACCTGCAGGGGCAGAAGCTGCTGCTGTTCCCGTCGCCGCCTGGGGAGGCCCCCAACACGCCCAGCAGCTCAGACGAGCGCTCGTCCCCCAACGGCAGCCTCTTCACCCTCGAGCCGCCCCAGGTGCCCCAGAAGCAGCCGGCGCGGGACACGAAGCACACTCTGGGTACGGCCCTCTGAGCACCCTGTCCTGGCGCTTATCGGACTGTGTGGCCGCGCTCTCAAGTCCAGACATCCCCAGCTTGCCTTCTGGTGACCTTGAACCGTCCAGGACGTTCCCCTTTGTTGGCTGGTTTTATTTCCTTCCTTTGCGATTGACCGACCTGAGGGTCCTCTGTTCTTTGGGATGGATCAAAAACACATCAGGCCGCATCTGGTTGCAAACGTTTTTGTTCTATTCAAATGGTAATTTTCTGCAGAGCGTTTTTAATATTTTTAAATTGGGCCTTGACCTTTAAAACCTAGAACTTTCACCTGGATGTGTGGACTTTCTGTGTCTTCTACGATGTCAGAAGACCTGGCCACACTGGGCCTGAATCCTGGTCAGACAGGCGGAAGGGCAGGTGAGGCCCTGGGCCCAGCCCCCACGGCCCCTGCCCGATGGACCTGCCCCCTCCGAAGCCTCACTTGAGGCCGCCGCTTTCCAACGGCCCGGTGGCAGTGGAGTTTGCTGCTCCTGGTCTAAAACCAGTTCCCTTCTCAGCAGCTGTGCAGCCAGGACCCAGGGCAGGCCAGCCGAGTGGGAACAGGCAGGACTGGCTCCCCAGCCACATCCGAGGACCGTCCGGGATTGGAGGTGGAGCTGCCGGCGTCTTCCCTGGGGCTGAGCCGCGAGCTCCCACTGAAACACCCCCTCTCCCTGCAGACATGAAGTCGGTGCCGGAAAGAGGCAGCACCTGCAGCAGCGGCTCCATCAAGAAAGAGGACGACTCGTCCCAATCGTCCTCCTGCGTGGTGGACACCACCACCAGAGGGTGCTCTGAGGAGGCCACCGCCTGGCGAGGTCTGCGCGCCGAGGCGCTGTGCGGGAGGAGGGCGGGGCGGCGAGCGGACCTGTCCGTCAGAGGTCGACGCCTCTGGGTCCCTTCCGAATCAGATGGCATTCGTCCCTCGGGGTCTGCACCTGCCGTGTCAGTAGCCTCTGGCCGCAAGTAGCTATTGGAATTTAACAGCTGAAAGTAATGAGTAAAGATTTAGTGGCCTAGCCGCATGGCCACATTGCAGGTGCTCCGGTGCCATGCGTGGCCTGTGGATGGCTGCTCGGAACAGTACAGGACTTTTGCGCTATTGCAGAAGGTTCCCTGGAAGGGGGTTGGCCGGGGGGAGCCTGGGCGCACCAGGGCGGGCAGAGACAGCAGGCTGTGCCGGGCACCGTATTGGCTGGGTTCAAATCCCGGATCCTCTGCTTGCGGGCTGTGGGGCAGGAAGTGAGCTCAAATGGCAGTTCTGTGGGCAGATTCCGGGTCAGCCCGCGGGGGCGTGTGGGAGACACCAGTGGTGACGAAGAATTTTCCGGGAATGATTTTTGACCTGACTGGAAACGGGTGCTGCCCCCAAATCAGCTGGGGTCTGGGATGTGACCTGGCAGCGTCGGCTTGGGGCGGGAGACCGCAGTCAGCAGCCCGCGTCGCCTCCCAGCTCCACCCACCCCCCTCCGCCAGCTGGGTGCCAGTGTGTGCCGCCCTGGCCTGGTACCTGCCTGGTGGCACGGGGTCAGGAAAGGAGGCAGTTCAGGGAGTCGGGGCCTAACCAGGTGACCCCAGGTCCTGGGCTCTTCCCGGGTGCAGAGGCGGCTGCGCGCCTGGAACGAACTGGGGCGGGGCCTCAGCCTGGGAGAGCCCTGGGGGCGGGGCCTCAGCCTGGGAGCGCTCTGGGGGCGGGGCCTCAGCCTGGGAGCTCTCTGGGGGCGGGGCCTCGGCCTGGGAGCGCTCTGGGGGCGGGGCCTCAGCCAGTGGGGCAGCTGCGCTTCTGGTGGGCGGGGCAGGCGTTCGAGTTTCCCTTGACCTTTGCGCCTTTGACGGGGCTCTCTTGGTTTTCTCTCTGAAAGGTCTTTTTGGCCCGTCCCTGGTCCGAGGCCTCCTGGCCGTGAGTTTGGCTGCCAACGCCCTCTTCACCTCGGCTTACCTGTACCAGAGCCTGCGCTGACCCGCCCTCCGCAGCCTCCCGCACCCGGAGTCTCAGAGGGTGCGCCCCGGTGCACGCTGCTTCCACCACTGCCGGCCTCAGCCCTCTTCTCCAGGGTCCTTGACCTCAGCGAGGGAGCCCGGGTCTGGACACCTCCCTAACCACCGGACCGCGGGGCTGGGCGCGGCCTTGGGGTCACTCTCCTCCCTGCCCGCCTCCTTGGCTGACATCAGTTGTATGTTTGGTGCTTACACTCTGATCCTGAAGCCAGGGATCCCCGAGGGGCTGCATGACCCTGGGTTCCCCTCCCCACCATCCAGCCCTGCCTGGCAGGACTGCCACTACTACTGTAACGGGAGTGGGAGCTGGGCTGCCCCCTGACCCCGCGCCCGCGGGTCGCGATCACATCTTCGTACTGTACCCCCCATCCTGCCGGCGCCCCCGGCTCCCTGTGGGTGTCACCATCCTGGCCCAGCCCCGTGGAGGGCACACCTGCCCTGGCAGGCTCCCTGGAGGACCGGCACCCTCTGCCCTCTCTCGCCCCTTCCTGTGGGCTCCCGCTCCAGGGAGAGCCCGGGAGTTTCCCTGCCCAGGGCTCCTGAGTTCCCGGGTCTCTGGGGCCCAGCGGGACTAGTGTGAGCCTCCCCCTTCCACTCCCCCCTGCCTGCGTGCGCCCCCATTTTATTATCTCTGTGACCCGGAGGACACTCCCCGGGTCCCAGCCCACCCCATTTCCCTCCCTCTGCACTGCCCACAGGGGCCTTGCCTGACCCCTCAGCCTGCGAGTCTCAGATGAGACGGACCGCCCCCCCCCAGCCCTGCTGTGAACTCAGCTCCTCTCAGCCACTGAGACCCCGCTTCCCTCCCTTTCATGCTTCCGTCACAGGGGCTCAGCGTGACTTCTGTCTCCGGCCACTGTGGCAGGCCCGCTTCCCGCCCGGTGCCCCTGGGTCCTGCCACTGCCCCGCCAGCAGGTTGCTCCCCACCCCTGCCCTTGTGCCAGGGTCCCACCCGCCGCCGCCCAGGGGAGGAAGAGGGGCCACGGGCTGGCACGGGGGCCCTCACGAGGTCTGGCGAGATGGGAGACTGAGTCCGTGGGTGTCAGAACCTGCATCCTGCTGCCCGGTCCCCGGACACAGGTGTGGGGCAGCATGTGCGCGTGCGTGTTTGTGCCGCTTGGGGACGAAGCGGCGGTCTGGGTGAGTTATGAGACTCGCTGCGGGGGTGGGGGGGTCATGAGGGCAGGGGCGGGGTCTTCACTCTATCGTTCAGGGATAAAGTTTAATTTTATTTTTCTACACATTTTTGCCAGGTAAGGCATTCTGCTGATAAGCAGGATGTCCCCAATTCTCCCTGCCAGGGAGGTTTAGTTTTTTTAAGCTTTGGGTGCTTTTTTAGTGACTTTTATTTTTAAACCACGTGGGGAAGGCAATAGCTCCGACTTCCCCCCACTCCTGAGAGCTACTGTTTCCTGCCCTGCCCCCCCACCCCGGGCCACGGGGAATCGGGGGCCCAGGGGCCACGCCAGGTCCCTGAATTCAACAGCCAGAGTTGGTTCCAACTTGGAGGTGGTGCCTCTTGGCCTCCAGTGGCATAGCGGGCATGTGTGTCAAGGTTTTCATTTACTTTTTGCCTAACCTAGCCAAACTCCGTCCCGGAACGCCCCTCCTCTCTGGCTGTGAGGAAGCCCTGACAGTGCCCAGCGCCCCCTCTCACGCCTGGGCCAGCCCGGCGCCCCCTGTCCGGGGCCAGCCGTCCCAGCGGCCGGCAGGGTAAGGGGACAGGCCAGGCAGGGAGGGGGGTTACTTATATTTTCTTTCAAACAAGAAACACAACCTTATTTTTCCTTACAAAAGCAAAAAAGATACCAACCTTTGAACTATTACCTGGTCTGTCCTGTCTTTATTCTGTGCGCGCGGGTGGCGCAGCCGGCATGAGAAGGGCCCCTGCCGTGGTGGAAGTGAGAGCTCACTGTGTCTTCAGTACAGCGCTCAGGGTGGCATCCTGGGACTCCTGGTGGCAGTTGGCAGGCACCACGTCCCCAGAGGGCTTAGGGATGGGATGGGAAACTAGCTACCTGGGGCGGGGGCAAACCCCAGTCTTCTGGGTGGACAGCACGAGCAGGGGTCCAGCCATCTCTTGAGACTGTCCCAACCAGCAGCCCTTGACCTTGGCTACAGGGGCCAAGGTCACCCGCGTGATGGCCTGGTTTCCTCCTGAGTGCCCTCAGAGCAGACCGCTGGTCCTCCCAGCAGCTGGGCTTGGTGTCAGCCCTTCCAGCGTGCAGGTGGACCCCCAGCCCAGGGCGGGCACTGAGACAGACAGCCCTGGAGGTGGGCACTGCCCGGAGCCTGGCTCGGGGCCGAAGGCGAGGGTTCCAAGCCCAGGCTGCCCTCTGGCCTGTGCATCTACGGGCCTCAGTTTACCCGACACGACAGGCCCACCCTCCGGGGCTGAGGTGGGGCTGACCGAGCCACGCGGTGCAGAGGGACTCGTTCTGACCCAGCACCCATGGGTGAGGAGGGTGGTGGCACTGGATTCCCCTGCGCTGGCCATCTAAGGCGACCCTGCGGGCGGAAGGGAAGGGGTGGGGGGGTGCTCACTCCACCCCGCACGGGTCCCATCTGACCTGGGCAGCAGGGTCAAGCTGCCCACAGGCGGAGCCACAGACACCTCCGAGCTCACTGACCTCAGGGGTCCTGTGACGTCCCCTTGGATCCAAAGAGATCCCACTTCTGAGGAGCCCTCTCCTCCAGCGAGCCCGCAAGGCGCATGTCCAGGAAGAACCCAAGCCCCCCTCAGAAGTCACCGCGTCCTCTGGAGTTCCCGTCGTGGCGAAGCCAAACGAATCCGACTAGGTACCACGAAGTTGCGGGTTTGATCCCTGGCCTTGCTCAGTGGGTTAAGAATCTGGCGTTGCTGTGAGCTGTGGTGTAGGTCGCAGATGTGACTTGGATCTGGTGTTGCTGTGGCTGTGGTGTAGGCCGGCGGCTGCAGCTCCGATTAGACCCCTAGCCTGGGAACCTCCATATGCCATGGGTGCGGCCCTAAAATGACAAAAAAAAGTCACCACGTCCCCTTGCTCAGGGCTCCCACCCAGCCCCACGCTCTGAAGAGGGAACCCAGCTGGGAGGGGCGTGAGGAGACCCAAACCCCAATCGCGTCGTCTCTGAGGCATTTTTCCGTTAGCTGTGTCCATGTTACCTACTGAAGTCACCTGCTGCTTGTGGGAGGGAGACATGCTTATTGTAGGAAATCAAGAAATCAGAGTTAACAAGCAAATTCCCCTTAATTCCACAATGAAAATATTGGCATTTACTCTTTTTTATACGTATGTATTTTCACATATATTTTTCTTTTACAAAAATGGGATTTTTCTGTCCACAATGTTTTGTCACTCTTTTTCTCACCTGACACCCTCCTGGACACCCCTATTTCTACATCAGGTGTGCGTTCTCATCCCTCTTAAAGGCTGCTTTCCCCGTGGACACGAGCAGGTGGGCATCCTGGAGGCTTGTCGGTTCTCCCCGCTTTTATAATTGGGATGGTGGCAAACACCTAGGAATCTGTGTTCTGTACTTAAGGCTTTTCCTAGGATAAGTCCTAGGAGCTGAGTTGTTGTATCAGAGGTTTATGAAAATTCTAAAGCTTTTTGGGGGGGCCACACCCACAGTGTGTGGAAGTCCCTGGGCGATGGGGGGAGCCAGCCAGCATCTCAGCAGTGACCTGAGTCTCTACGGTGACATTATGGGGTCCTTAACCTGCTGAACCATGAGGGAACCCTTACAGCTTTTTATATGAGTTGCCTGCTTGCATTCTAGAAAGATAGAGAAAATAATCTAGATTTGGTTTTTGGTTTATTTTTTTCAAGAATCCTGCTTTTGCTTTGGAAACCTTCACCTGGTTACACTGTGGGGTGGAAGAGTGATCAGAAGCTCCGAGCTCTCCTGGTCACATTAATGGTTTGGAGGTCCCGTTGTGGCTCAGGGGCTTAAGAACCCAACTGGATCCATGAGGTCGAAGGTTCGATCCCTGGCCTCACTCAGTGGGTTAAGGATCTGGCATTCCCTCAAGCTGCCGAGTAGGTCACAGACGTGGCTTGGATCTGGCATTGCTGTGGCTGTGCTGTAGGTCAGGAGCTGCAGCTCCAATTCAACCCCTAACCTGGGAACCTCCATATGCTGCAGGTGTGGCCCTAAAAAAGAGAGAGAGTGCACATCAAAAACGATTCTAAAATTAAGAGTTTATTAACTGTCTCTTAGGAAGAAAGGGAGGGAGGGAGGAAGAAGGAAGGAAGACAGGCAGGCAGGAAGGAAGGAGGGAAGGAAGGAAGAAAGAAATGGTTTTCATCCTGTCCCCCCCACACACAACTTCTGGGGGAGGGTGAAAGAAGGCGATCAGGGTACCTACTAGCACCTCTAGCAGAAGAGCTCAGTACTGTCTTTTATCTCTCTCTCTTTTTTCCTTTTAAGGGCCTCACTTGCAGCAAATGGAGGTTCCCAGGCTAAGGGTTGAATTGGAATTCTAGCCGCTGGCCTACACCACAGCCACAGCAACGCCAGATCCAAGCTGCATCTGTGACCTGCACCACCGCTCACAGCAACACTGGCTCCCCAACCCACTGAGTGAGGCCAGGGATCAAACCCACGTCCTCATGGATACTAGTCAGATTAGTTTCCGCTGAGCCAACGACGGAGCTCCAAGCTCAATTCTCATATGCTGGGTACACTCGAGGTTGTATGTCAAGGGAAAAAAAAAAAAAAACTGCTGATTTAAAACGTTTTGAAAATCACCGCTAGCACACCAGCCTCCTCCGTCAACTAGCTGCGTGCCGTGCTGAACCCTTTGTGCATTAAGTGCAGGACTAGAGGACCGCCCTCCCTTCCGTGGGCCAAGTGGAGGCCGGAGCCCCCGTTAGGGGGCCTTTGGGGGAGTTCTAGAGTGGCTCCACCGCTGCCAGATGCTTTTGGTGGCAGCAGTTCCAAGGACATTTTGCTGCAGGAGGAAGAAATGGAGAGAGCTGTTCCCGGTCCCCCGAGGGTCTGGCAGGCGGGAGCGAGCTGGAGCTCAGTGAACCGATGGGGAGATCCGGATTTCCGCAGCATCCTTTATCCATTGCCAGCCAGACCGGCGCTATAGCGACTGTGGCACTCCCAGCATGCACTGGGTTGGAAGAGCACAAGAACCGCTTAACCGCTGAGCCATGACGGGAACTCTGGGATTTCCCCTTTTCAGCTTCCCACAGATACAATGCGGAAGGACTCATGGGGTTAAGGCAAAGCTCATGGCTTTCCGAAGTTGATTTCATGGCCAAGCCTAGCGATCCGTCACCGGTCAGGGCATTTTATGAACTTGAGGCTTCCCCGCCGCGGCTGAGTTTTGCTGAGCTGGGATTCGTCTGGAGATTTGATTTTCTTTTTTCGGAGATACTGACAGCTTGTCATGAACTTGCACCTTCCAAATTCACTGTGGTGGAGCCTGGGAGATATACAGAATCTTCGTTTTGACCTTATAAACAGTAAAGGGGGTGGGGCTTGGATTTGACCGCTCACTTTCGTTTGGCTCCTTCACTCCAGCCTGACAAATTACCAACTCAGCTGATGACTTTACAAAAGTGCTGGTATAAATGGCCCCAAGTGACCCCTGGCGCAATCTAGCAGTATGGAAAGACACCAAATTAGTAGGTCCGTTTTTCTGCTTCTGCACTGAGTGGAGGGAACTTCAGGAACCAGCCCGAAGTTGCTTTTAAACATGTTGCAGTGGAGTTCCCATCGTGGCCCAGCGGAAACGAATCTGACTAGGAACCGTGAGGTTGCAGGTTTGATCCCTGGCCTCGCTCAGTGGGTTAAGGCTCCGGCACAGCCCCGATTTGACCCTTAGTCTGGGAACTTCCATGTGCCTCAGGCATGGCCCTAAAAAGACAAAAATAAATAAAATAAAAATTCTACTTACAGAACTTGGGGGATCCTAGGCCCTCAGAACAATACTGCTTAAGGGGACAATTGCTTTAATTATTTTTCTTACGCATTTTCCCTCCAATAAATGTCCCTAATCTTTTACTTTGTCCCTACATCATCATTAGAAACACTACAGCTAAATTTTTGAAATGTGTGCCTTCTTAAAGGTCTCAACATAGCACTTGATGGCAACTTGAAAGCATCTAACTTACAACTCATTTCAGACTCAGTTCAAAATGATCCTGGAGTTCCCACCATGGCACAACGGGTGAAGGATCTGGCATTGCTACAGCTGTGGTGTAGGTCGCAGCTGCGACTCAGAATTGATCCCTGGCCTGGAAACCTCCTTGTGCCTCGGGTGCAGCCATTGAAAAAAAAGAAGAAATGCACGCCTAGAGTGTACAAGACACAAGCAGTCCTCGCATGCTTTCACGCTTCCCCAGTCTTATTCCCCAGGAGCAGTCACTGCATGTGCTCGTTCCTCGGCGTCATCAGATGACTTTGGGCTCAGACCTCCCTGACCCTTGTCATCTGGGTGGGCAGTGTACACGAGGTCTCTGAGTCTCCTCGAGGGCAGGTCTCTGAGTCTCCCATATGGTGGCATTTTTCAGGGTTATCAACAACAAATCAAAGAGCCCACTGGGCCAGGGAGGAGCCGAGCATCTGTCACGCAGCCTATTCACGGGGTGCTGAGCCCACGGGGAGCCAGGCAGGCCGGCAGGGGCTACGGAGAGGGCACCTCAGGCCTTTTCTCTTCTTCTTCCTCTTTCTCTTTCGCTCCTTTTTTTCTTTTTAGGGCCACACCTGCAGCGTATGGAAGGTTTCCAGGCTAGGGGTCAAGTCCGAGCAGCATCTGTGACCTCCACCACAGCCACAGCAACGCTGGATCCTTAACCCACTGAGTGAGGCGGGGGATCGAATCCACATCCTCACGGACACTATGTTGGGTTCTCAACCTGCTGAGCCACAATGGGAACTGCTATTCCCCTCCGTTTTTATTTCCTTTGCAAGACTGTGGGTCAGGGGTGGGAGCTGGGTGAACCCAGGCCGCTGGGTGGCTCTCGCTCTGGTGGATTGTCAGGGCCCCATTTCAGCCCTGAGCGCTGCCTGGGCTTTATCTGGCCAGTTCCTAAACCGGTGAGCCCTCCTCTGGAGCCTCTGGGTCTCCCTGGTCCTTGTGCTCAGCGAGCCCACGCTCCTTCCAAGCTGCTTCCTCCAGGAAGCCTTCAAGCCTTCCCTTAGCCCCTGGCACTTCCTTCTGGCGGCCAAGACTACAACTCACCCGCGAGGTCTGGAGCAGCTGGGCCCCAAGCCCCGGCCCTCCCACCCTCACGCCTGCAGGGTCAGGCTTGGTGCTCAGGAGGCCCCTCCTGGTTGACAATGAATGAGTGAAAATGCGAAGAGCTGTTTAACAAAACTGGCATCAAGTTGGACATGATGGTTTGGGGGTTTTTTAAGGCAGATTTTTTTTTTTAAAGTCTCATATCTTGAGCATTTTCCCTTTAAATTAAGTATTCCTCTACATGAGTCCTGCCGATGTCACACTTTTTCATCTTTGGTACCATAACTTTTTTAAAACGACTTCCTGCTGTTAAGAGAAAGCGTTCATTAAAGTGAACATCTCTGGGCTCAGCTGGGTGGAAGACGATTACAGCAAGTCCGCATGTGTGACGGATGCTCAGAACACATTTCCTGCTTTTATTTTATTTTATATTATTTTATTATTTTTTGCCCAGGTCTGCAGCATGCGGAAGTTCTCTGGCCAGTGAGAACTGAACCCATGCCACAGATGTAACCAGAGCCACAGCAGTGACAGCGCTGGATCCTTAACCCACTGAATGCCCAGGGAACTCCTGCCACACATTTTAAATGTTCCCGGCCCAGGGACCTAGTGTGGGGAGAAGTGGGGGTGGGAGGGAGCTAATGGAGCTGATGTTGGAATCCCTCTGGTTTGTCTGAAGACTTTGTTTATTTTGTTTTTTGTCTTTTTAGGGCTGCACCCACCGCATATGGAGGTTCCCAGGCTAGCGATCAAATCAAAGCTGCATCTGCTGGCATACACCACAGCCACAGCAATGCGGGATCCAAGCCAGATCTGTGACCTACACTGCAGCACAGTGCAGTGCTGGATCCTTATCCCACTGAGCAAGGCCAGGGATCAAACCTGCGTCCTCATGGATGATAGTCAGATTTGTTTCCGCTGAGCCACGATAGAACTCCCTATTTTATTATTTTATTTTATTTTTTAATTTTTATTTTATTTTATTTTATTTCTTTTTTTTTTTTTTTTTGTCTTTTTGCCTTATGTAGAGCTGCACCCGTGGCATATGGAGGTTCCCAGGCTAGGGGTCTAACAGGAGCTGTAGCTGCCGGCCTTCGCCACAGCCACAGCAACGCCAGATCAGAGCTGCACCTGTGACCTGCACCACAACTCACAGCAACACCAGATCCTTAACCCACTGAGCGAGGCCAGGGATCGAAACTTTGTCCTCGTGGATGCTAATCAGATTCCTTTCCGCTGAGCCAAGACAGGAACTCCTGTCTGGGGATTTTGTGCTCAGAGACAAGAATTGACAGGGAGGAGGAATCAGGTCAAAGGAGGAAAAGCACTAATGGCCCCCGACTTCGCCCCTTCTTTCTGGCTCTCAGGACCCAAGGGGCTTTTCTACTCTCAACGAGGGGCCCTTTCCCTGCTCGTGGAAAGGCAGCAGGCACTGCTCCTACAACCTGCCCTGGATCTCGCTGAAGAGGCCCTGAGCCACAGTCCCGCCTGTTCTTTCTTTACTGCCTTGTCCGACCTGACCCAGGCGACCAAAGAGGCCCGATGCTTGGTTTATCGCCCTGCGTGAAAAGTCACCTGGACGCCCTTCATCCCCCTTTGCGCATTAGGTGCCATCCTGCCCGACCCGTCCTCTTGGGTCATCCAGCTCCATGGGCCCGCGCAGCTTCCGGACCAAGTCAGGCCCAGGTGTGGTGGGGTGGGTCTGGCTTCCAGTTGCGGGCTGTCCATCACCTTAGACCCCTCTCTGACCCCCGCCCCCGCGCCTTTCACCTGCGCTGTGGGAATCGTAGTTAAACCCGAGGGAGTTAACTGGGTAAGGGGTGCTTACAACAGTGGGAGCAGGTAGATGGGAAGTCACGTTGGGAGCAACTCCCTTGGAGGGAACCGCCACATGTCCCAGGCTGCTGGAGAGTCAGCGGGGCCGCTTGGGAGGAAAGCCTGGGAGCGAGATGCAGCCAGGCACCCCCAGGCCCAGGAGCTGAGCGAGCTGCGAGAAGGAGACTGAAGAGCTGGGCTGAGCTGCCAGCACCCGGCCACAGCGGGGAAAGCGCCTCTGAAGTAAACTGTCCCTTGCGTAAAGGAATCTGGAAAAGAACAGGGGCGTTCTCCTGTGGTGCAGCAGCTTAAGGATCCAGCCTCGTCACTGCAGCGGCTCAGGTCGCCGCAGTGGTGCGGATTTGATCCCTGGCCTGGGAACTTCTGCATGTCTCAGGTGCAGCCAAAAGAGAAAAAGAATATAAGCAGAATAGGAATTTGCGGGGGAATATATGGTGTATTTTCAGCAACATCTGCCCCACACCACCAGCAGCTCAAGCACAGCAACGTGGGGGTTGCTCATTTCTCCATCCCTGGAGGAAGCTGGGTGGAAACGACACTGACTTCCATGTCCTGAGTTTAGCTGCACTAACCAGCTATTGGAAGCTGTGCCTTCGCTCACCAGGCCTGGGGCTTTCCAGTCTGCGCTGGATGAGGGGCCTCAACTGGGATTCACTAGCTCTGCAGAATCAGCCCCAGAGGCCACAGGGAGCGCCAGGCTGAGCTCCGCGAGGGGAGGCTGGGACAGAGGTGGCATTCACCTGAATGGTCACCAGGTGGCGCGCGTGCTGCTCTGGAACCCAAACAGGAGGCTGGGGCCGCCGGGAGGCGCCGCCCAGGGGCTCCCTCTCATCCTCTTGGTGGGGCGCAGCCTCTGGTCCTATCCAGCCCTGCTGCCGGGCCAGGGGGCGGAGGCGGTACAGGGTGTGTATGAACGTGTGTGCGCGCACGCGTGTGTGTGTGTGTGTGTGTGTGTACTTGGGTTCAAATTCCTGATGAGCCGGTTAGCACTGCTGGACTCAGGCCGGCGGCTTTGCCTCTCTCTGCCTCAGTTTCCTCAGCGGTTAAGTAGGAGCACAATGCCGATCTCACGGGGATGCTATGAGGATTAAATTAGAGGATGCTAGGAGTTCACGTCATGGCACAGCAGTTAAGGAATCCGACTAGGAACAATGAGGCTGCAGGTTCCATCCCTGGCCTTGCTCAGCGGGTTAACAACCTGGCATTACCATGAAGAGGCTCGGATCTGGTGTTGCTGTGTCATAGTCATGGGTCTGCAGCTGTAGCTGTGATTCGACCCCCAGCCTAGCTCTCCCTGAGGAACAGGCATTGTTTTGTGTTTTTTTTTTTTTGCCTTTTCTGGGGCCACACCGGCGGCATGTGGAGGTTCCCAGGCTAGGGGTCTAACAGAAGCTGTAGACGCTGGCCCTCGCCACAGCCACAGCCACACGGGATCCGAGCCGCGTCTGCAACCTAAACCACAGCTCACGGCAACGCCGGATCCTTAACCCACTGAGCAAGGCCAGGGATCGAACCAGCGACCTCATGGTTCCTAGTCGGATTCGTTAACCGCTGAGCCACGACGGGAACCCCAGCAGGCATTGTTTTGAGCAATGTCCCTACACAGGCCCTCTTAGAGGAAAGGAGGCCCCTGGGTGCTATGGGGGTGGGACAAGGAAAGGAGGCGACAACTTCGATGCCACCGGCCAGGGGCTCCCTTGCCTGCAGCCCACAGGAGAGCAGCAGAGGCCCCAGAGGCAGCGGCGCCTGGTCCTGCCCCACCTGGCTCCGTGCGATCTGACAGTCCAGACGCTTCTGGGAAAGGTGCCCCTGTGGTGGTGGAGGACACTGGGTGGTGCATGGCAGTGAGCAGAGGTCACGGCACGACACGGAGGTTTCCACCGCGGGGACTGTGTGGCAGCAGCACCTTCTGCTGGGGTGGGGAGCTGTGGAATGTTGGAGGGCTGAGGGGGTGGCCAGGAAGCAGTGAGTATGGCCAAGGGATCCAGGCTTGAGATCGTGGGACCACCCTCCCTCGCCTCGGGACGGAGAGGCCTGTGGGTGAGGACACTGTGGGGAGGGTCCCCAGAAGCCCCGGTTGGCCTGCAGGGTCTGTCCCAGGGTGGAGCGAGCAGGATGAGGCAGGCTTCCCGACCCTGGGGTCGGGGCAGGGGGGGCTGGGGTCCAGGCCAGGGCTTGGGCCTGGTTGGGGAGCAGCCTCGTGGGGGGCTCCCTTGCCCCGCATCACTTCACTCGAGTCCACTTCTATTTCCCAGGGCCTCATTCTGATGATTCTCCTGATGCACAAACAGAAAACTGGGGCCACCCCGAGTTCCGGGCCCACCTGAATTTCTGAGTCTTTGGGATGGTCTTCGGCCAGCTGGGGTGGTACAAACCTGATTTTGCATTTGGGGGGAGGGTACCCTCCCTCCTCAGCCTCGCCCTCCCTCCTCAGCCTTCCCCTCCCTCCTCAGCCTTG
>PVHT021183551.1:1611591-1646384 GCA_004024745.2 Catagonus wagneri
CTTGCCCTCCCTGGCTCCCTCTCCTCTCCTCCTGGTCCTTCCTGCGCACACATTCCAGGAACCCGGACCTCTAGGGAGAGGCTCCCAGCGGCCAACCCCGCTGCCTGTCTTCCCTCCAGCTCGGATGTGCTCAGATGCAGAGGCCAGAGAAAGCCCCCTCCCCCAGCACCGACCCCGCCTCCCCTCACCCACTGCGTGTTCGCAGGCCCAGAACCAAAACACGCCACAAATAGAAATCAAAGTCTGAGAAAGAATCAGGGAGCCGTGGCCCAGCCGTGGGAAAAGCTGTGTGGCCTTGGACCAGTCGCTTAGCTTCTCTGGTTTCTTTGCTTGCCGGGGAAAATGGGGGTAACGGTGCCAACCTTGAGGAGCTGTTGTGAGGAGGTGAGAGAAGATGTAAAGTGCGAGAGCCAAGTGTGATGGCTGATCTAAAAATAAAGCCCCTCACGGTCAAAGGGTCCTTACCGGGTTCTCCCCCCACACCCCACGCCCGCCCCCCCGCTCAGGCTGGGGCTGCCCCCCTCACCACTTTCCCGTAAGGCTGCGGGTGGAAGGGGGCCGCCGCACTCCCCGCCCCGGGGTAGAGCTTCTGCAGCCTTGCTCTCAGGCTCCACTTCCTGTTTTTCTCCCCAACGAATTTTGCACCATCGCTCTTTCATCAGGGCGAGCTGGGGGGCGGCGAGGTGAAGGCGGAGGCCTGGGAAGGCGACCTGGGGAAGCTGGAGAGATGGCGTGTGTGTGTGTGTGTGTGTGTGTGTGTGTGTGTGGCATGGGCCTGCCACCCCGCTGCCAAGCTCTGGAGTCTGCAGGCTCCCGCTCCGAGTAGACAGTGATGCTAGGGGCTGGGAGGCTGGAGCGTGGAGGCTGGGGGGCTGCCTGACGGGAGGAGCAGAGGGGTCGTGCCTTCTCAGTTGCAGCAGCGTGACAGGTTGTTCCCAAGCCTGGGGCAGGACCCAGGGGCGTATGGATGAGGGCTGAAGTCACATCTCCGGTGATATGAGGGGTGGGGGAGCCGCTCTGAAAGGTGGGTCCAGCCTCCCTGCCTCCCAGAGGCTGGCGGGCCTCTGAGCATCCGGTTCCAGTGTCACTGGGTGTCGGGCTCCTGCTGGAAGGAAATGGAAGAGCTGTTCCCACACTGGCTGGGACCAGCACCCCTGGCTTTCCCCGGCCTTGGCTACTGTCCCCTGACCTTTTTCCAGGACAAAGCCTGACTTGTCCAGCTGGGCTTGTTTCGTTCCTCCATCCGATTCAGTTAGCACTTCTCCACTCACTGGGGACACTCGCTGGGCTACCCAGAGCTCGGGGCCAGGGAGCCAGGCCGGACCCTGCAGTGGGGATGGCACAGCCTGGAGTAAAGACAGGGCCCCTCTGGTCAAGGGAGCCAGGCGGGTATCACCTGTGCTGAGTAACCAGGCAAACAAGGTGGGGGATGGGGGGGGAGCTAGAAGGGAAAGGGAACAGCAGGAGCAAAGGCTCAGAGGCAGAGAGCCCGGGGTGATCCGAAGCAGCCAGTCACAGCTCGCGGTGCAGCGGCTAAGTGGGGGCAGCAACCCCAGGGGCCTAGCCGGGCTGGCTCCCTCGGTTATCCGATGTCCGTGGGTTATGCCACGTTCCCAAGCCCCAGCCTTACCCGATACCCAGCACAGGGTACCGTCCAGCAAATGAGTGGTCCCGAGGGTCAGAAATCAGTCTTGTCAGCTGGAGGAGGGAAGGGGGCTCCAGGCACAGGTCCAGGGTGTGTCCGCGGAACCCTGACATGCTGCCCAGCCTTGGGTTGCCCGAACCACACAGCCCTGGACACGCCGCGCTGCCGGCCCGTCCCCACTTGCCCACCTGCAATGCACCTGCCAGGCTGACGCGCCTGGATCCCGTCACCCAAAGAGAACGGTTCCTGGGTGCCACACCCGTGTTCCTGGGAAGAACTTGACCGTCTTCTTTTGGATGAGGCCCTCTCTTCTGGCACAGAGAGCTATGGCTAGCGGTCAGGTTTCTGCGCCCAGTTGCCTGTCTCATGACTGTGCGAGGGAGGGCGACCAGATGCACAGCCAAACAGTCTGTCCCGCCCAGCAGGCGCACCCTCGCCCGACTCCTTGGGCTTTCCACAGCTATCTCCCTTCCCATTGCCTTGCCTAACCTCGCCTAACCACCACAGACGCCCCTATGCCACTGTGAGGCCATCCAAGTCCTGCCAAATTGTTATCAGGGCTGCCATTTCCAGCAGGTCGCCAGCCCGCCTCTGCTTCTGCTGCATCTCCTCTGAGGTGGCTCCTCGGGACCACCTCGCCCCACCGGTACACTAAATGGTGAAGGTAGCCTTTCCTGATCTGAGATGCAAGAAAGGAAAGCATGCAGAGAGCATCAGCACGGTCTTCTAGACGGGGTAATGAAATGCTGGGAACGAGCTGTCAGGAGTTCCCTGGTGACTCAGGAGGTTAAGGATTTGGCATTGTCACTGCTGTGGCTCAGGTCATTGCTGTGCCACAGGTTTGATCCCTAGCCCAGGAACTTCTGCATGAGTGTGGTCCAAAAAAAAAAAAAAAGGGAACAGGAGCTCCCTCTGTGGTTCAGCGGAAAGGAACCTGACTAGTATCCATAAGGACGTAGGTTCGACCCCCGGCTCAGTGGGTCGGGGATCTGGTGTTGCCGTGAGCTGTGGTGTAGGTCACAGACGCAGCGCGGATCTGGCGTTGCTGTGGCGTATGCGGGTGGCTACAGCTCTGACTGGACCCCTAGCCTGAGAACCTCCATATGCCACAGGTGCGGCCCTAAAAAAAAGAAAAGGAGCAAGAGATCACATGGGTTTGATCTCTTGGTAACATGGATGCTCCAGGTTCTGCCCACCAGGACGAGACACCTTTTCTGGGGTCTTCCAGGCCTGCCCTTGGGAGGGCTTTTTCTAGAAGGGGATGCACCTGTCGCGGTAGCCTGGGTTATGCAGTTTACCAGTATACCCAATTCCAGGAAATCCTGCTCAGTTCCATACTCAGCCTTAGACTTGGCCGTGCCCCGGGGCTGGGGTTTCTTCGCAGCAGGCACGTGGCTAGTTTCTTCTTTCAGCCTAAGGCTGAGAAGAGCAATCATTACCTGACTTGAGGTGGAGGAAGATTTTTTTTTCTCTAATTTCTCTTGGAAGTTTACCCCTGTCTGCCGCGTGCCACTTGACAGTGGGAGGCTGCAGAGGGACCAGAGGCAAGGGGTTGTCCACTCCTGTGGCTTTTCCCGACCCGGGTATCCCCACGTCCACCGCTGAGCTCACAGACTTGTCTGCTCCAGGGGCCGGGCTGCACGTTAGAAACAGGGTGAGGCCCAGGGTGTGGTCGCAGCTGTACGGTAGGTGCATGAATAGCTGACCTTGCGTAGTCACCGGAAAGAAGAATTTCCTTAAACACTTGCCCTGCTTTTTCCTGATCTTGAGCAGAACTGAGCAGAATTGAACTCATCTTAGAGCAGTTTCTGAAGATCACTAGAAATAAGTCCTATTGTGATGGCCTGGACACTTTGCTACCAAGTTCCCTAAAGCCTCAGCCTTGATCAGCCCACGTTCTGGGTCTCAGGAGCCACTGAAAATAATTTCGCTGATCTTTCCTTTTTTTTTTTTTTTGGCCATGCCTGCAGAAGTTCCCAGGCTAGAGATCGAACCCATGCCACAGCAGTGACCATACCAGATCTTTAATCCACAGAGCCACCAGGAGCTCCCCACTTAGCCGATCTGTTATCACATAGTTAGAAAGCGCAGGGTCCTGTACCAGGACTGAGAATCTTCACTGCCCCTCACTCTGCCTCAAGTCATCCTTGAAAAACTGTTTCTTTCAACACCCCACTTCTTATACCGATTTCTGTATTAACTGGGATTTATTTGTTTTAAATAACAGAAACGAGCTCAAGAGGGTTTGTCCTGGGTTGACTATTGTCCTCTGGAAATTCACGCCCATCTGGAACCTCAGAATGTGATCTTAATTGGAAATAGGTTTTTGCAGATCTCATGAGTTACGATGCGGTCATACTGGATCAGGGCGTCCTTATAAGAAGAGGGGAGTCTGGACAAAGACACAGACGCATAGGAGTTCCCTGGCAGCTCTGTGGCTTAAGGGTCTCGCATTGTCACTACTGTGGCTCAGGTCTCTGCTGTGGTGGGGGGTTCAACCTCTGGCTTGAGAATTTCTGCGTGCAGCAGGCATACCCCCCTAGCAAAAAACAACAACAACAACAAAAAACACCAGTGGTTAGAGAGATTAGCTCTTATTCAGGGAGAGGAAATAAAATTTTACATTTTTGCTTTTTTTTAATCTTTTTTATGGCTGCACCTGCGGCATATGGAAGTTCCCAGGCTAGGGGTCTAATTGGAGCTGTAGCTGCTGTCTACACCACAGCCACAGCAATGCGGGATCCGAGCCGCGTCTGCGACCTACACCAGAGCTCACAGCAACGCTGGATCCTTAACCCACTGAGCAAGTCCAGGGATCAAACCTGCATCCTCATGGATGCTAGTCTGGTTCGTTAGCACTGAGCCACGATGGGAACTCACACATTTTTGCATTTCTATGACACATTTGACAAAATGTGAATACAAAATGAAATGGAAAGAAAACATCTGCAGCCCTCCTCCCACGCAGCTTTCACTGTTCTAAGGCACCTCCTACAACGTACGCGTGTGTGACAGGCAGTGGTGACCTAGCACAGGTGCAATTCTGCATTGAGTCCTTCTGGCGTGATGATGGGATCACTTCCCATAATGCCACAGGTCTTCAGAATCTCCATTTTCACTGGCTGCATACTATTCCATCAAGTGGCCGAACCATGCCTTCCTCGAACCATGCCTTCCTCGAAACAGTTCAGGCCAAGGAGAGAAAGCAGACCCTCCACGACGTTGAGGTGGCACATTTTCTTCCTTCCGTTTTGGGTTCATGGGCCAACTTATTGATCGGTCTGACACACTAGACCCCACACCTTTCCCATCACAACTTGGGATTAGGAAGGCTGCCACCTAGTGGTGGAGCTATTGACAGGCAGATAGGGTCTGCGAACGCCCACCTGCCAACTGGGTGACCTTGGCAAGTGACCCCCCGCGCTGCTTCAGTTTCTTCCTGTGTAAAATCGAGATAAAGATAACACCCAATACACACGGCTATTATGGGATGATGCACAGGCTAACTGCTCAGAATACTTCTGCCTTTATCATTTGCTTATGGAGCCCAGACTCTTTCCACGAGGCCACATCTAATCACCACTTTCCTGGTTGTGTAAAGACCTAGAGAAGAAAGGGTGCATATGTGTTTCCTGTGGCTGTTGTAACAAATTGCCACCGGCCAGCTGTGTGGCTTAAAACGACAGAAATTGGAGTTCCCATCGTGGCTCAGTGGTTAACGAATCCAACTAGGAACCATGAGGTTTCGGGTTCGATCCCCGGCCTCGCTCAGGGGGTTAAGGATCCGGTGTTGCCGTGAGCTGTGGTGTAGGTTGCAGACGCTGTTCGGATCCAGCGTTGCGGTGGCTGTGGCGTAGGCCGGCAGCTACAGCTCCTGTTAGACCCCTAGCCTGGGAACCTCCATATGCCGCGGGTGCGGCTCTAGATAAGGCAAAAAAAAAAAAAGAAATTGGAGTTCCCTGGTGGCCTAGTGGGTTGGGGATCTGGCGGTGTCACTGCTGTGGCTTGGGTCACTGCTGTGGCGTGGGTTCAATACCTGGCCAGGGAACTTCTCCATGCTGGGAGTGTGACCTAAATAAATGAATTAATTAAATAAAACAACAGAGGAGTTCCCTTCGTGGCTCAGTGGTTGACGAATCCAACTAAGAACCATGAGGTTGCGGGTTCAATCCCTGGCCTTGCTCAGTGGGTTAATGATCCGGCATTGCCGTGAACTGTGATGAAGGTTGCAGACGTGGCTCGGATCCCGCGTTGCTGTGGCTGTGGCAAAGGCCGGCAGCTACAGCTCCTGTTAGACCCCTAGCCTGGGAACCTCCATATGCCGCAGGTGCGGCTCTAGATAAAGGCAAAAAGACAAAAAAAAATTAAATAAAACAACGAAAATAGATTTTTTTTCCAGTTCAGGAGGCCAGTTCAAAATCAAGATGTCAATAGGGTGCCCCCTTTGTAGGCTCCTGGGGAGGCTCCTTTCTGGCTTTGTCCAGCTTCCGGTGGCTCCAGGAGGCCCTTGGCTGGAGGCCACACCCCTCCGGTGCTCCTGTCCCTGTCTGCACTCTCCTCCTGTCTGTCTTGAGTTTCCCTCTGTACTTCCCTTATTGACACTTCTTCACTCTCATTTTGCAGTCTGGGGGAAGAGTGACCAGCTGTGTGCCTTCTCGCTGAGGTTTTGGGGTTTCACCCGGGGGTGCTCCTTAGAATGGGTGCTTTTAAAAATAAATATCTCTCAGGGAGTTCCCGTTGTGGTGCAGCGGGTAATGAACCCAACTAGTATCCATGAAGAGCCAGGTTCGATACCTGGCCCTGCTCAGCAGGTTAAGGATCCGGCGTTGCCGTGAGCTGCGGTGTAGGTTGCAGACGCGGCTCGGATCTGGCGTTGCAGTGGCTGTGGCGTAGGCTGGCGGCTACAGCTCTGATTAGACCCCTAGCCTGGGAACCTCTATATGCCGCGGGTGCGGCCCTAAAAAGCAAAATAAATAAACAAGGAAATATCTCCCTGGGGGCATTTCCAGGTGGGCAGCCGCCCTCAGGGCAGGAGTAGAGTGTGCGCTGCGATGCGGGGCAGGAAAGGCGGCGCCATCCCGCGCTGCATGTTCTGCACCCTGCTTGCAAAGTGTTTCCAGCACTTTCACTGCAACACATCTTTTCAGTCTCATAAGCTCTCTGAAGTTGGTTTCCCAACTTTTTATTATCCTTTTACAGAGGAGGGGATGGACTGAAGGATGTGAGGGCAGGGCTGGGTCTCTGGGTTCCCAGAGGAGAAGGTTCAAAAATACCCACCCCACCCCCATCTCACTCCAAGGGCTGAATCTCCAGGCTGAGAATTCAAGCCTTGACTTTGTACTTGCTGCACACACGCTCCCCTTTCGGGGATCTGCCCCCCCCCAAAACCATTGTATGCCCGGCTTTAAACATATCCTTCCTGGCCCCAAGGGATTTTGTCCGGTCCTTCTCCTCTCCCCCTCCCACCAGCCTCATTTTAATATTTTTTCTTTAATTTTCTTTCTTTCTTTTTTTAATGGCCTTACCTGTGGCATATGGAAGTTCCTGGGCTAGAGGTCCAATCAGAGGTGCAGCTGCCGTCCTACTCCACAGCCACAGCAATGCAGGATCGGAGCCAGTCTGCGACCTATACCACAGCTCGCGGCAGCGCCGGACCCTTAACCCGCTGAACGGGATCGGGGATGGAACCCGGATCTTCACTGATCCTAGTCCGGTTTGTTCCCACTGAGCCACAACAGGAACCCCACCACGTGCTTATTCACTAAAGTTCATACTTCATCCAGACCACCTTGGTTTTTGCCTAAGGTCCTTTTTCCGTTCCAGGATCCCACCCAGGACATCATATGACATTTGGCTGTCGTGTCACCTTAGGCTGTGACAGTTTCTCAGATTCTCCTTGTCTTTGATCATCTCGAGAAGCGTTTTGAGGAGGACTGGTTAGGTATTTTTGTAGACCGTCCCTCACTGGGTGTGTGGTGGGTTTTCTTGTTTTTTGATTTTTTGTTCGTTTTTTGATTTTGTGTTTATGGGTGCTGACAAGGAAGATCACAAAGTGTCATTCTCATCATGTCCCATCAAGGGGGGCACCCATCAAGACGATTCACCCCCTGGAGTTCCCGTCGTGGCTCAGTGGTTAACGCATCCGACTAGGAACCATGAGGTTGTGGGTTCGATCCCTGGCCTTGCTCAGTGAGTTAAGGCTCTGGCGTTGCCATGAGCTGTGGTGTAGGTCGCAGATACAGCTTGGATCCTGCGTTGCTGTGGCTGTGGGTGTAGGCTGGCAGCTGCAGCTCCGATTAGACCCCTAGCCTGGGAACTTCCATATGCCACGGGTACAGCCCTAAAAAGCAAAAAAAAAAGAGAGAGAGATGACTCACCCTTGATGATGTGGACCTTGATCACACCTGGCTGAGGTAGTGTCTGCTGGGTGTCTCCACTGGGAAGTCCCTCTCTCTTCCCTCTTCTGTCACTAGGGGCAACGCACACAGAAGGAGTGAGGCTCCTCCCCTGTGAGAGCGGCTTAAGTCTCATCCCAAGTTATCTGGTGGTTTTTTGTTTTGTTTTGTTTTTTTGGACCGCACTTGTGGCATGTGGAAGTTCTGGGGCCAGGGATCAAACCCGTGCCACAGCAGCAACCCAAGTCGCTGTGGTGACAACACCAACTCCTTAACCCGCTGCACCATCAGGGAACTCCCCTGGTGTTCTTTTGTGCAGGAGACTTTAGTCACTCTGGTTTATTTGACTTTGCATTGACTTACATCGGTCCGGACTCACAGATATTTATTTTACACCTTGAGTTCTCATCTCATACTATTTTATTTCAGTGCTTAAAATGGCTTCTTCGGCCACTGGAAACCTGTTGCGCTCACTCTCGTGTCCCTCAGGCCTCTGTGGCCTTTTGTTTCGTTGTTTTTTGCGGCTTTCTCTCTTTCTTTCTCTTCGTCCTATAAGAGGCTCAGGCTCATCTTGTCTATTTCCCGCGCCCGTCAAAGGGATCGGCCATTGCTCCAGGGAGCCTTGGCCCCCTTTATCGAGGAAAACGGGGTTAAAGACCCAGATCTGGGTGCTGGGGTGCTGGGTGTGTCCTCTTTGCTTCTTGGGGTTTACTATTTCTAGGACTTTAGGGTTGACAGAGCAAGGAAGTGTATATGCATATACTGCAGACTTTTCAACAGGTAAGTCACAGCCTGCCACTCGCCGGCTCAGCTCAGAAGCCTCCCTCTGCCCCTCATCACTCTTTGAGTCAATGCCCAGATTCCTCACCGCCCCTTCCCAGATCCTCCTCTGGCTATTTCCCCACCACCACCCCCGCTTCAGCCTCCCTGGCCTACTTGCTGGTCTCCCCACGCGCTGCTGCTCAGCAGCTTTGCACCGGCTGTTCCCTCTGCCAGGGACGATCTTCCCTCCAACGCTGGCAGGGCGCCCCCCTCGCCTTATTCAGATCCTCACTCTGCTGGAAGGTCCTGACCTCCAGCACCACCTCCTAGCTCTCTCTCCGCTCCCAACCTGCAGCATTTCAAGACACTGTATCCTATTTTCATTCTTCAGAGTTTCTCTTCTCACCGGAATGTAAGCCCTGGGAGGGCGGGTTGGGGGCTCATACAGGGCTGAGCGCCAAAACCCAGAACCTGCCGAATGAGTCAGTGTTGCAAATCCGGGGTCACCCTGTGTACGGCCGGTGGAGATGCAGCCAGCCTCACGACCCCACGCCCCACCGCTCCCCACACCCCCTTCCCACAATTCCCGCACCCCCTGGATTAGCAAGAACCTTAGAGGATTTGTTTCAAGCTGACCGCTGTTTCTGGAACACTGACTTTACGCCAGGGGCAGGACCATCCAAACGGAACCCTCCCCAGTGCGGGGTCAGGAAGCGCTCAAGTGACTACCCCAGGCTTGCAGAGCAGGAGTCTGAACCCAGGCAGCCTGCGGCTTCCGTTTGGAGTTACCAAATTCAGGTAAGCCCAGAAACTCAGTCTCCGGCAGTTCAGCCCTGGCCCCACAGACCCCCTCAGTTATCTGGGTCTTTCTGGACGCTTCAGTCCAGCTCTGAACTGAGATGAAATGCAAGTGCACAAACCATTCACCTCTGGTGGTCCCCCAGGCGGCCGGCACAGCGGCTCCTCCTCAGCCCCCCCCACCCCCCGCCACCCCCCGCCACCTCCTTGCGCAGAGGAGACCGCGTCCTCCAGACTCAGGCTGTCCAGGAATTAAGGTAACCTTGGCCTAGCTCCCTACCCATCTGTGCTGCCCTTCCATTGCCATTACCATTATGTTGTTATCCACAGCGGGCAGCAGCTTCCCAGTTGTGGTGACTGGCCCTGCTGTGGGAATGCATTTATTATTATTATTTTTTCCTTTTTTGGCCACCCCAGTCCGTGGAGTTCCCTAGCCTGAGATCAGGTCTCAGCTGCAGTTCTGACCTAAGCCTCAGCTGCAGCAACGCCCGATCCTTAACACATTGTGCTGGGCTGGGGATCAAACCTGCATCCCAGCGCTCACAAGATGTCACCAACACTGCGGTGCCACAGTGGGAAATCTTATTATTGTTATTTTTTTTTTTTTTTTTTTTGTCTTTTTAGGGCCACACCCGCAGCGTATGGAGGTTCCCAGGCTAGGGGTCTAATCGGAGCTGTTGCTGCCGGCCTACACCACAGCCACAGCTACACCAGATCCGAGCCACGTCTGCAACCTACACCATAGCTCATGGTAACGCCAGATCCTTAACCCACTGAGCAAGCCAGGGATCGAACCCACATCCTCATGGATATTAGTCGGGTTCGTTAACCACTGAACTATGAAGGGAACTCTGAATACACCGATGTTTTAAGATGTCATAACCCATTGTTGCTGGCAGTGACAAATACTATCCTAGAGCAGAAACAGTCAACCCCACAAAGCACAAAGATTCAGTCCTAGAATCAAAAACTAACATTTTCTAGGGGTTCATTCTGTGTCAGGTACTTTTATAACCATTTCACATACATTAACTCACTTAATCCTAACAACAAGCCTAAAAGTTGCAAGCCATTATTAGCATCTTTGTTTATCAGATGAGGAAATGAAAGCACAGAGAGGTTAAGCCACTTACCCGAGGTCACACAGCTCCACGGGGCAGTGCCTGCCACTCTGGCTGCAGGGAAGTTGCTCTTCATTGCAAAATTTGCACCACGCTTTCCTTGGCCAAGGCAAATGGGCAAAGGTTTGAGCTGGACACCTTGGGCCCTGCCTGGAAGGAAAAGCCCCTCAGCAAGGTGGGCTTCCTGCCAGGATGGGGCATGGAGGCAGGTGTCTGGAGCCCTTGGGGGGAGGTCCTGAGGCAGGGAGGTCCTCACACTGGTACCCCTGCAGTGGGTGCTCAGCTTGGCTCTGGCTGCCCTGAATTAACCCTGCTTGTGGGCATGTGTGGGTGGCAGTGGTAAAGCCACTCGAGGCGGAGCAGAGCTAAAGATGCTTTCTGCATCTGTGAGATGCTGCGGAGGCAGGGCGGTTTGGGGAGGGGGATGTTCTGCAGGAGAGGGGGGCAGGCTCAGAAGGAAGCGGGCCCGGGGGTGGGGTGCGTCCGTGTCCAAGCGGCCCGCAGCGCAGTGTGCCTCCTGCCTGTGCGAGCTGTGTCCTCCAGCTACCATCTCCCCGTTTAACGCCCAAGATCTCCTTTCCCTTATTTACACGGGGCCAAAGGATCGTCTGGTCGAAAGGCCACGTGATTAACACATGTTTCCTTCTTCAAGTCGCTGAGCCACCAGGGAACTCCTTATGCTGCCTTCCTTACAGCCAAGGTGCCCCTCTTCTTCCAGGGCTGCTGAAAATTCCCCACCGTGGCTGGTCCATTCCACTTACGAGTCAAAGGGAACTTGAAGTCACTTCCTCCGAGACACACATGACAACAGTTAAAAATAAAGTGAGAAAGAGAGATCAGAAACTACAGAGAGGAAGGCAGAAGGCGAGTCTACAGGGAATTGAGGGGCCACGCTGTCCTTGGTGCCACAGTTAGCCTGAGTTTCCTGGCACCCCAGGCAAAAGAGGGAGACAAGTCCTACGGTTTCGTTTCAGAAAAGAAGTGTGTTGGGGTTTCTGGAAAGTGAAACAACTTCGTCGATGGGGCATAAGCAGCGTGGCCCTGGGCGAAGAAGTGAGGATCCAGAAGTTAGATACGGACAGTGTAGCCTCTCAAAATGATTCAACCATCTTGAGCCTCAGTTTTCTTATCTGTAAAGTGGGGATGATAAGATTTCTTTCAGGAGGCTATTGCGGAGATCGAAGATAACAATGTGTGAAGTATATTCGAGCCCTTGGCAGGCCTCCTGTCTTGCTTATTACAAAGCAGTTTTTTTCCCCCTCTTTTTTTTTGGCCATGCAGGCGGCACACAGAAGTTCCCGGTCCAGGAATGGAACGCGAGTCACAGCAGAGACCTGAGCCGCTGTGATGACAACGCTAGATCCTTAACCCACTGCACCACAAAGGGAGTCCAAAGCCTGATCTGAATGGCTGTCAGCAAATGCAGAGTCAATGAAGAGTTCTTTTGGATGCTGCAAAAGTACTCCTCATCTGACTTTCTTACAACCAACTCTGAAAATCAGGGAATAGTGTTTACGCTGCGACCTGGCCAAAGCAGGGCTGGGACAGATGCTTGAAAACATCAGAACCTGCCCTCAGATTTTCTCTCTGAAAGGTCCATTTCTCTTCTGGCTTTTGACAATTTCGCACAGCAGTGGTCCTGGCCTGGGGTTGGAGTGAACTGAGCCTCAGAGTTTCTGTTGGGAAGGATGTACCCTCCTGGAGACAGACCCAGTATTCCCCAAAGGGACCCACGGTCCCTTTGAGAGACCAGAGCCTGCAGCCCAGATATTAGAAAACTGGGACCACTTAGTAACCCATTCGTCTTACCCCAGTTTTCTCCCCTTTGCTGGCTAGGCACAGAACCGCCTCTGCTCCTCCTGTTGCTGCAGCCAGGACTGGGCCCAAGCTGGTCCTGGGAGGCCCGGAGTCTCTTGGATAGAGAGAGGCCCGCTCCAGCCTCAGCATCCCCGTCTGTCCAAGGGACCAAAACAGGTGATTCACCTGCCAGGCTGAGTTGGAGAGGATCCTTAAGTCATAAGCTATTGACTGGCTCATCCCACCCCACCCCCATCCTAGAAGGATCTTGGGGAGTGCCGGACCCCCCAGTCCCCATTCTTTTGACTCTTCAGAGCCTGGAAGTCACCGCTTTCCCTGGGGCCCCACTTACTCTCCCTCGGGCCCAGGTCCCTGAACTTGGCCTCGGGGGCGCTCCTGGAAGCCTCCAGCTTTTCTCCGGCCATTGTTAAAATTCTTTGGTGTGTGAATGTGGAAGGCGAGGATGGGCTCTTAGGACCTTCATTTGGTTGTTTTCTTTATAAATACATAAACTTGTTTGGAAGAAGGGCAAGGTGCACCTTCCAGAGGCAGCTGGGCTCCTGCCCCTCCAGCCGCAGACCCGGTGGAGACCTGGCGTGGGGGGGCGGGGGCGGGCCGAGGGGCAGAAGAAGCGGCAGGAGGACCTGTTGTTTTTCCTGTTGCAAGTAAAAAGGAAACAAAGTGGGAAGTGGAGTGTGCGGACTGTCAGCAGGCGGGGCGCCCCCACCGCGCCCCGCCTCTTTCTCTCGAGGCTCAGTCGCGCCCAGCGCCGTGGCTCCCAGCGGCCGCCGGGCCGAGCCGCCCCAGCCCCTGCCAGCCGCGCCGGGACCGGTAAGCGCTCGCCTCTGGTGGTGACTGGGAAGTAGGGGCCAGGGCCAGGGCCGCGGACTGCGGGGGACCTCGGGGACCGGGGGCGTCTCCTGGCGCTCACAGCCCGTGCGCCCCGCTCCAGTGCACCCGCCGGCTTCTAGCGAGCTCGGCCGGGGGTGTCTCCCGGGTTGTGCCCCCCGGACCCGAGCCGAGGTTGTGCGCGGGGCTCGGGCAGTCCCCGGAGAGCCCGCCGAGGAAGCGCGCACAGTCCGCCTGCGCCTGGGCTGCTTGCCCCGCGGAGCGGCACGGGGAGCTCCCGGGTACCCGCTGCGCTTCCAGCGGCGGAGGGGCCTCGCGTGCACCCGCCGAGGCGCGGGGAGGCCGGCAGCGCTCAGCCCCGCGCGCCCTGCCCGGGGAGCTGGCGAGCTGGACCGGGGGGGCGTCCCTGCTGCGCCGCGAGGGCAGGATGCTCTCCCGACGGCGGGGCTGCCGGGTCGAGCCGCGAGGAGAGGGGCGCGCGCACCGCTTCGGCGCCCTGGCCCGGAGCGCCCTCCGCAGCCCTGGCGAGCCGGGTCTGGGGCTGGAGAGCGGCCGGGGTGGACGTGACCAGGCTTGTGGACCTGCGGCCAGTCCCCCTCCGGCCCGCCCCGGCCGGGCTCCGACTGCGGCTGCTGCTCACCGCGTGTTTACTGCAGCCGCGAGGCAATCAGCCCCCGGATCTGCGGCTGAGCCGGGGTTACGGCGGCAAAACCGCCTCCAGCTTTGCATTTCCGGACTCTTTTTTTTTCTTTCTTCTTTTTAATACTCCTACCCGTAATTCAGTCTGAATGAGTCTTCCTCTTACTTCTTTTTTTTTTTTTAAGTTGCGTTTCCTGTTTTTAATTTAGGCTTTGTCCTCTGCACCTCCTTCTTGGAGATGGAGGAGAGGGGCACAGGGACACCTTTCTTGGGGACCAGGAAGCGGGCACTGCTTAGCCGTCAATGTTGTGGCCTGGTGGGGAGATGGAGATACAGAGAGCCAGGAAAGGGCTGATGAAAGCGCGCTCCTGGAGGGGAAGCGAGTGGGGATGGGGTTTCCGGGGGTCGGATGGGGGGCGCGCCCTGCGGCGGCAGGTGCTTGCGGCCCACGTACCACGTCCCCCGCTGCACTGTTGGGATCCGCTCAGTTTGCGGATGAAGAGCTGTGGAGCCGTCGGTTGATCGGGCAGCTCTCTATTCGTTGAGGTGTCCCTGGAAGGAGGGACCCGCAGGTCTCGAGCCCCACGGGATTATTAAGTGGGGTTTCTTCGCTTGGTCTCCTGCAGAAAGCCCAGTGGCCACCATTCTCAGAAGTGTCCTGCCGGGTTACCTGGGGAGCGGCGGATGTGCCTTGGGGCAGGGAGCGGGTTCCTTTCTTAGGACTCTCCTAGGGGAAGGTTCGTTGCTCCAAAGGGACTTTGAAACCGAGGACTGATCCCCCTGCCCACTTCTGGAAGGGCTGTGCACCTGCTAGATGCCTTGGTGTTCTTGTCAAGGGAATGGCCCCGTAGGGGACTTTTTCCCCTCCCAAGAATTGAGCGTTTTTTACCTTAAGTGTTTTGGGTTAACGTTAGCAGCTGAATGGTCTCCACTTTCGCTGGAGGAAACTAAGGCTCAGAAAAGTGACTTGCCGACCCACACGGTTTACAATGAGTTGATCCAGAATCCTGATTCCTTCGGATGCCAAAACGTTTGATCATCTGGAGGTGCTGTTGCTGGCAGATGAAGAAGACTATTTCCTAACAGTTCTCTTGGGGTGGGGATGGGGCACTTGGGGTGTCGTTTCGGAGCCACAGCCTCTGAGGTACCCATCCTGACACTACCCCGCTAGCATTAAGCCCCAGGTCTGATCCATGGATTAAGGGGGGAGGAAGATTCTTCTGAGGTAGAAGCCTGCCCCCGACCACAGGAGGCAGGAATAGAGCTTCCTCTTCTGGTCTCTCTGGAGCAGAAATTGCCCACCCCTTAGCACTCCCATGCCCGTCTGTAGCGTAACTGTCCGTCCTAGCCCATAGAGCTCTGCCCAGGACACGCTGAGGGTGAAACTCTTCTGGTGCTTTCATGCATTCCTCCAAGTAACAGAAGACACGCTAGGATGCAAGGGTGGGTGGGGGCATGGATTGTGCTCTTAAAGCCTAGTGGGCAGGAGTTCCCGTCCTGGCGCAGCGGTTAACGAATCCGACAAGGAACCATGAGGTTGCGGGTTCGATCCCCTGGCCTTGCTCAGTAGATTAAGGATACGGCGTTGCCGTGAGCTGTGGTGTAGGTTGCAGACGCGGATCGGATCCTGTGTTGCTGTGGCTGTGGTGTAGGCCCACAGCTGTAGCTCTGATTAGACCCCTAGCCCGGGAAACTCCATATGCTGTGGAGGGTGCCTAAAAAGACAAAAAAAAACAAAACGAAACAAACAAACAGACAAAAACCTAGTGGGCAGTTTCCCAGAAAGCCAAGCTTACCTCCTTCTGAGCCCTACTCCCTTCATCTTCCCCACTCACGTTTAGAAGTGATGCTGGCCACTCTGCGAATATAGATGTTTCTGGAATTAGAGCAACTGCCCCAGAGGCGCTCCTGGCCATGGTGATGTCCCCCTTCCAGCAGGACAAGCTGCATTTCTGCAGCCTCGGTCCATGCCCAGGAAGGGCACGTAAAACATAAGTAGTTACTAAGATCCCACTGGAGGCCAAGGGGCTGTGCTAAGAACGAGGCAGGGAGGGTGCCAGCCCTTCATTCATTTCAGGGCACAAACAATCCACAAACAGAGACCAGCCTCAGACCCAGTTAGCTTTTGTGCCCCGCAGCACTGCTGTGTGGAGGGAGATAGTGGGGGTATGAAGGGGGGGCATGTGAGGGGTCAGTTCCTGCTTCACCTTGTTTTTCTTCAATTGCACAGTTAAAGGGAGAAGTGAATGTGCAACTTCTGAAGCAATTCCCCTTCGACCGGCTTATTTTTCAGAACCATTTTTGTTGAGAGGAACAGCGCTGCTTCCCGCCCTGCAGCTGTTTCTGCGGGTCTGATGGCGGAGCCTGGGGCCCCACCAAATGCTCCCTTACTGTGGGACCTTAGAAAAGCTCTTTCAGCCGCTTTTCAGGGGACAGACACATTTCCCAGCAAAGCTGTGGCAGGGGCGGGTCCAGAGAGACCTAGGCTGAGGGAGGATCTGGGAGGGCTCCGGCCAGAGTCAGGGTCAGATGTATGTGGCAATTAAACTCCGGCCACAGGAGGATGGCAGGAGCCTGTAGGGTTTGGGAGGGAGGGAAATGTCCTCGTGTGCCAATGCCAGTGTTTCATAAATGACAAAGCTTGCAAAACTCCTCTCTCCTTGCAGTTAATGCGAAAACTGACTTTTCTTTAATTTGGTTGATGGAAATCCCCTGCAATCATATCAGAAAAGCTGCCAGTTTCAAGGTGGAAAAAAAAAACCTTTTTTTTTTTACACCCGGAACGTCCCTCCTCACTCTTTCCTTGCAGACCAACCCCGAATGTCTCTGGGTCGCACCAAAATACAGCCCACTCTCCCCTCCCTGGGGGCCAGCACCTCCCCGGGGCCTGAGGTTGGCGCCCTGAAAGTTTTCCTTCCAGCTGCACCAGCTCGCTGTGTGTGAGAGCCCTCTGCTCCCGCCCCAGCCGTGGCGAGCTCAGAGAAGGGTTCTCTGGGCTTCCCCTGTGGGCGCTTTTTCCAAGGCCGCCTGCTTTCTGAGCCTAGAGGGAGAGTGACCCGAGTGATGGGTGTGGCTGTTCTAAAGCGGTATTGCAGTTCGCTTCTGTTTCGCTCACTGTGGGGGAAACTGCTTTTCCACTTCGAGAAAAGCCAGCAGAATGACAGTGGGTGAAGGGGACACGGGGGAGGGGAGCGCGCTGCCTGCGGTGGCTTTTCCGTCCTAGGGGGATGCTGTATTGGTGTCCTCGGGCTGTTGTAACAAATGACCGCAATTTCTATGGCTTAAAATGGCAGAAGTGTACTCTTAAGCAATTCTGGGGCCCAGAAGTTCAAAATCAAAGTGAACATGGGGCCTTCCTCGGTCCAGGGGCCCTTCCAGCTTCTGGAGGCTCTGGGCCTCCTCACTCCAATCTCCGCCTCCATCCTTCACACGGCTTCGCCTCCGTGCTGTGCCTTCTCTCCTGTCCCTTAGAGAGACCCTTGTCATTGGATTTGGGGCCCAGCTGGATAATCCAGGATGAATTCATCTCAAGATCCTTAATTACGTCTGCAAAGACCCTTTTCCCATATCATTATTTTTCCAAGTAATTCACAGGTTCCGGGGGTGAAGACAGACAGCATCTTCCAGGGGCCACCGTTCGGCCCACTGCAGATGGACAGGAGTGTGTTTCTCCTGGTATTTTCCGGCATTGTTATCTTTGCAGGGAATGGAACACCCCCTGCTTCTGGGCCCTGCGCTTCCCCGTAGGTGACATTAAGCAAGGATTTCAGAGTCCCCAGAGGTCCCGATTCCTTCAGGCCCTCTTTTCCCTCTTGCTTCCCTTTTCCCAGCTTTGTGAACTGGCAGCCACCTTATTTTCTCTTTTCTTTCATTTTTTTAAAAGTTGTATTGATTCACTCTTGTGATCACTGCTGCCGTACAACGAAGTGATGCAGCTATGTACAGACGCACATCCAAGGCAGCCGCCTTCCTGGTGGGTTCTGCTGTTAGCACCTTCCCCCTCTCCAGGGTCCCAGTAACGGAAAAGAAAACTCCTGGGAGTTTGAAGGGCCTGAAACCAAGATCTTCACCTGCAGAGAACTGCTCTGGGCCCCCTTCCTCTTCTCGGTCCTTCTTGACAGTCCCTTCTCTTCCCAGGGCCCCCTCCCAGCCAGGGAGCCTCTCCTCTGTCTGGGGCCACACAGCCCCTCCCGTTTTGGAGTTTCCTCTACTGAGCAGCCCCGGGGCTCTGTTTTTCCACCATGTCCCCACGCCCTTCTCCTGAGGGGCCACCGCAGTGGGGCGGGGCGGGTGGTGCTGGAGGGGATGTGAGGGGCGCCCCCTCTGCCCAGCCCCCACCTGGAAGGGCGGGGGCCACGTTCCTGCCTCCCCCTCCTGGGCTGGGGCGTAGGGGGACATTGCCTTTCTTTGTTTGGGTTGTGAAATCTAGGAGAAATGCTTTCTTATCAATAAGGAAGCAAGATCATAACTCTGATATGGAAGCTTTAATAAAAGTCCTTAGTGGGAGTTCCTGCTGTGGCTCAAGGTCAGAACCCGCGACACAGTGTCTGTGATGTTGCGGGCTCCATCCCTGGCCTTGCTCAGTGGTTTAAGGATCCAGCATTGTCGCGCGTTGTGTTGTGGGTCCTGGATGCGGTTCGGATCTGGCGTTGCTGTGGCTGTGGCTTAGACCGGCAGCTGAGGCTCCGACTCAACCCCTAGCCTGGGAATTTCCAGATGCTGCGGGTGTGGCCCTTAAAAGAAAAAAAAACAAAAAAGTCCTTTATGTATGGGGGCAGTGGGGGAGGGGTGTGGAGGCAGCGATGGGGGAGAGCGCCACAAGGAAGCGGTCCTAGCTGCGCAGGCAGCCTGACTAGCTTTTGATCCCACCCACTTTTGATCTGCTGCGTAGGCTTTGGCAAATTGCTGAACCCTCACAAGCCACGGGATCCGTGGTTATCACGCTGGAACAGCAATATTACCCCGGCTCTTCCTTTTTTTTTTTTTAAGTGAAGATTCCTGGGCCCTGCACTGGAAGTTCTGATTTGCGGGAATGAAGCGGGGCTCAGGAAACTTTGCATTTTTTTTGGCTGGGGCTTGAGGGAGGATCTCAGTTCAGAGACCAGGGACGGAACCCCGGCCACAGGGGTGCAGGCACCAGATCCTTACCGCTATAGACCACCAAGGTTTCAAGTGTGATAAACTGTACAGGAGAAAACCGACCATTTTAACCATTTTGAAGTAGGAAACTGTTCCGTGGTATTTAGTACCTGCGTGTTGCTATGAGCCGTCCATCTCTAGAATTCTTTCATCTTGCAGAATTGAAACTCTGCCCGTTAAACAGCGACTCCCCATTCACCTCTCCTCTCAGCCCCTGGAAACCGTTATTCAACTTTGTCTCTGAATTTGAGCACCCTTGGCACCTGAGATAAGTGGAGTTTCTGTGACTGACTTATTTCACTGATCATGGCATCCTCTGGGTGCACCCACGTTGCATCGTGTGTCAGAATCCCCTTCTTTTTTAGGGCTGAGTAATATTCCACTGTGTGGGTGGGACCACATTTTGCATATCTCTTCATCTGTCAATGGACCTTTGGGTGACTTCCACCTTTTGGCTATTGTGAATAATGCTGCTATGAACATCGATGTACAGATACCTGTTTGGGTCCTTGCTGTGAATTCTTTTGCTTGTATATATCCAAAAGTGTAACTGCTGGATCATCTGGCATTTCTATCTGCTTAATTTTTTTTTTTTTTTTTGGCTGAGCCTATAGCATGTGGAAGTTCCCAGGCCAGGGATCGAACTCACGTCATAGCAGCGATCCGAGTCACACACTCACAATGCTGGATCCTTAACCGCTGAGCCATCAGGGAACTTCTCGGCTGAATTTTCTGAGGAGTGAAGCAAGTGCTATTCTTTTTATTTTTCTTTCTTCTTTTTTTTGTGAAGCATGTGCTTTTGTAACTTTCTTTTTTCATTTAACATTGGCACGTCAGCGTTTTCCACACTGTTTCCTAACCTAGCCACCCTTTTTAGTGGCAGTCTAAGTCCTGCAGCAGGGACACGGTCATTTCCTCCAGCATCCTCTACTGGGGGACATTTATGTTGCTTACACACACACCCCCACACACTCCACTTTTGAAGTACTGTATAGACATTTTTAGAGTTTTGCCATATCCACAAATTATTGTATCAAAGGCACAGACCATTTTTTTGCCCCCCCCCCTTTTTTTTTGGTTTTTAGGGACGCACGTTCGGGATATGGAAGTTCCCAGCCTAGAAGTCAAATCGGAGCTACAGCTGCTGGCCTAGGCCACAGCCACAGCAACTTGGGTTCCAGGCTATTTCTGCGACCTACACCACAGCTCATGGCCACGCCGGATCCTTAACCCACTGAGCGGGGCCAGGGATTGAACCCGCATCCTCGTGGATCCTAGTCGGGTTTGATAGCCGCTGAGTTACAAAGGGAGCTCCCATTTCATGGCTCTTGAAGCTAAGTGGTTTTCCAAGAAAGACTGGACCAATTAACCCCATGATAGCATCATGACATTCTTGATAGCATTGAATAACATTGGAAAAAATGTTTTACTAAGAGGCCTAGAAGCTGGTCAGCTTAAATGTGCTGTTGTTGTTTTTTAATTGCTCATGAGGCTAAGTAGTTTTCTTCTTGGTTGCCAGCTCTTTGTAGAGGATGAGGTTTGCTGCAGTGTAATGAGCAGTTAAATCCTTGAACTCTGGAGTTAGATGGATTCTGATTCAAATCATAGCTTCCCCATGTCCCTGCTGTGTGACCTTGGGTAGCTTACACACCCTCTCTGATCCAGTTTCCTTTTCTGTAAAATGAAACTAATAGGACCTATTCCTAGAGTTGTCTTAAGGATTAAATGAGATAAACGAGACAATGAACATCACCTCACACATAGCTGATCCTCAGTAAATATTGGCTGTTATATTAAGTTAGCAAGTTTCCGTTCACCCTCAGGATTCATCTTATTTCTACGAGAGGGATGGTTTACACTTAAGCCAAAGGGATTTGGGTTAAGCACGGGAATCCATTTTTCAGTCATAAAGCTAGGTGATCCTGGGAGTTCCCACTGTGGTGCAGTGGGACCGGTGGCGTCTCTGCAGTGCCAGGTCGCAGGCTTGATCCCAGACCGGGGCATAGTGGGTGAAGGGATCTGGCGTTACAGCAGCCGTAGTGTAGATCACAACTGCGGCTTGGATCTGATCCCTGGCCTGGGAACTCCATACACCGTGGGGCAGCAAAAAAAAAGAAAAAAGAAAAGAAAAACTAAAGGATCCCGGAGGGAGCTGGCAGCCCTTGTCTGTCGAAATGGTCCTTTTCTCCAGCTGTGGGCCTGGATTTGGGTGTCAGCCTCCCTGGGGCAAATACAGGAATGGATACTGGGTGGTGCTCATCTTTCTGAGAGATGAGTCGAGGCCCTGATACGCTGCCTGGTGCTCCCTGTGGTCCCGTAGTCTCCGAAGCGTGGAGATGGGGCTAAAGGCTTACCAATGGTTGAGTCCAGAGTGTTATCTTGGTGACTGTTTTGCTGTGGCCATCCGGATGCTCCTTCATGCAACTGGGGAAGAAACTCAGGCAGGTGTTTCAGGGGGCAGGAACCCAGGAGCCTTGGCACCAGCTTGGGTCGCTGCCCACGAAGCCTGCTTTTGCAGCCCCTTAACGGGGCCTCCTCTCCCCGCTGAAATGGGTCTCAGGTTGGCTTCAGGGAAGCAGGATGTAAGTCCAGCGCGCAGATTGTTTAATGCCTGCAGTTTCCTCTTTGCTGCCGACCTCTGTCTGAGGAGGAAGTTAATAAAACCAGGCCCTAATAGACAGCTTCATGAGAAATTTCTTCTAGGGAGAGAAAACACCGAAACCCCCCAACTTTCCCCTCTCACCTGACCCTCTCAAGAAATTCCATTAAAAAACATTTGTTATGCTCACAGCCAATGAACAGATGAGCAAAACCACACCTCCTGTGTCTGACGGCTCCTGGGTCCAGGAGCCAGCTCACCTTACCGCGTCACGAAATTTTTTTTTTCCCCTATTGAGCGGTGTAACGAATATTTGAATAATACAGGCCATCTGCTGTCATTTGGAAACCAGTGATGAAGTGTGGTCTATTTTTAATGTCAGTGCAGCAGCACATTTAATATGTGGTAGCCTCTTAAGACATGTGTGGCTTCATATTTCCAGCAGGACGCGTGGTGCAAGGCAGTGTTTTGCGAATAAGTAGAAAGGGAGCCCAGTGTTAGCATCAAAAGCAAGAACTTCAACAACAGCAGCAAAGGAATTCCCTGGTGGCCCAGCAGGTTAAGGAGCTGGTGTTGTCACTGCTGTGGCAGGGGTTCCCTGGCCCGGGAACGTGGTAGGCACGGCTGAAAAACAAACAAACAAAACAAACACACACAAACAAACCCCAAAAGCAAGAGCTTTAGAATTGGACAGAAGTTCAGATCTTGGCTTTGACCCTTAACACATAGGTGCCTCGATGAGTTGCTTAACATCTCTGAGCCTCCAGGTTTTCACCTGAAGACTGAGATGTCACTGCCTCTTTTTACTGGATTGTCGTGAGGACTAGAAATAGGGAAAAACCTGTAGTTGGTAATGGGCACTCAAAGAGTTGCTATTTTTGCCACTGGATGGATGAATCTTTGCAGCCCATGCTGTAACTGTAGGAGAGAGTGGACTCTTTCTTTCTTTCTTTCTTTCTTTCTTTCTTTCTTTCTTTCTCTCTCTCTTTCTCTCTTTCTTTTTCTTTTGTCTTTTTAGGACCATATCCACGGCATATGGAGGTTCCCAGGCTAGGGGGTCAAATCAGAGCTCTAACCGCCAGCCTACACCACAGCCACAGTAACGCAGGATCCGAGCTGCATCTGCGACCTACACCACAGCTCACGGCCACACCGGATCCTTAACCCACTGAGCGAGGCCAGGGATTGAACCTGCGTCCTCATGGATGCTAGTCGGATTCGTTTCCGCTGAGCCATGATGGGAACTCCAGCAGAGAGTGGATTTTCAATGACAGGTACCTTTGTCATAAGTCGTTGAGGCTGCTTGTGTGATGGGGTTTATTTCCCCACGCTCTTACTTGACCTTGCCCTGAGTGATCCCTTCGGAAAGCACAGGGTGTGTGTCAATAAATAACCCCCTTTTTACAGATAAAAGTTGGAATTGCTTCATCCCTTGTTATCAGCCTCTTCCTCTCAGATGTGTCAAAGCCAAAGGTTCTGTTTTTTTGGCTTTTTCTAACCCTTCAAGGTCTAAAGGAGCTTGGAAGACAGGGGCTTGGCATGGTGGAGGGGAGGTTTTTTCCAGGCTATTTCCTTCCTTCTCCCAGGGGGTGGCAGGAGCAGCCCCTGTGACCTTGGCTGTGGCAGTGGACTCTGGCTTGCAGGTCCTCCTACCTGCAAGCTGCAGCAGTGAGTCAGGGGCTCCTGAGCGGGGAATCTGCTCTGTTGGTGGGAAAGTGGTTGGAAGATGTCTGGGCAGCTGGCAGTGATCCTGACTCTCCTGGACCGTGCTTCTCCAGCTTTCCCACCCGCGGCTCCCGCCAGAGGAGATGGGATTACAAGCCTAGCCTGCAGCAGCACCCCCCACCCCGACCGTGACCCTGCTTTGAAGCTTGAAGCTTTATTTTCGATGCTAACATTAATTTTACATCCTATTCCATGATAATCCATGTTTATTTTGTTATGACGAATATTTCTCCCTTACTTTTGAGGCAGATGGATGCTCTGGGAAGATGTTTATGTTTTTTTTTTCCTGTGGCTTCCGCTTCTCCCAGCCCAGTGTCTCCAACTACAGTTCGAAAAACATGGATTAAGGCAAAATCATGATTAGATTAGACGCAATTGTGACAAGAAATGCCTGGCTTCCTAGAAGCCCTTTTATCCTATGCGATTCCTTGGTTGGGTAACTAAAACTTTGGCTTAGGTAGATAATTATTAAAATGCCACACCTCGGAATTCCCATTGTGGCTCAGCGGGTTATGAATCGGACTAGTGTCCATGAGGATGTGGGTTTGATCCTTGGCCTCACTCAGTGGGTTAAGGATCCGGCATTGCCGCGAGCTGTGGTGTAGACCGGCATCTGCAGCTTTGATTGGACCCCCTAGCCTGGAAAATTTCATATGCAACAGGAGTGGCCCTAAAAAGCAAAAAAACAAAAAAAACCTAGACATTGTAACTTAAAACATGTCGATTTACATTGGTGTATTCATGTAAGGCCAAGAGCTTTTGTTTGATCTGTTCGTAACTCTTTTCAAAATTAAAGTATAGTTGATTTACAGTGTGCCAATTCCTGCTGTATAGTGACCCAGTCACCCATACATATACACTCTTTTTCTCATATTATCTTCCATAATATTCTATCGCAAGAGATTGGCTATAGTTCCCTGTGTTGAACAGAAAGACTTGTTCATCATTTTTTAATGACAATGAATTTTATTACAGTTATAGGTGCTACAGAAATCATCACAACCAAATTTTATAGCATTTCCATCCCAAACCCTCCCCACTCCCCAACTTGTCTCATTTGGAATCCATAAGTTTTCCAAAGTCTGTGAGTCAGTATCTGTTCTGCAAAGAAGTTCATTGTGTCCTTTTTTTAGATTCCACATGTAAATGGTAGCATTTGATGTTGGTGTCTCATTGTCTGATTGGTTTCGCTTTGCATGATAATTTCTAGGTCTATCCATGTTGCTATAAATGCTGTTATTTCGTTTCTTTTAATCGGCTGAGTAATATTCCATTGTGTATATGTACTACATCTTCCCTATCCACTCCTCTGTCGATGGGCGTTTAGGTTGTTTCCATGACTTGGCTATTGTATAGAGCGCTGCAGTGAACATTGGAGTACATGTGTCTTATCGAGTCGTGGATTTCTCTGGATAGATGCCCAGGAGTGGGACTGCTGGATCAAATGGTAATTCTATTTTTAGTTTTCTAAGGAATCTCCATACTGTTTTCCACAGAGGTTGCACCAATTCATCATTCTTATATAAGATGTAGAGTCCTCATAGATTTTTATTATTCCCCCCGCCCCTTTTTTGGCTGCACCTGCAGCCTTCAAAGTTCCCGGCCAGAGACTGAACACCAGCTCCTTAACCGCAAGGCCACCAAGGAACTCCAGTCCTTCTCTTTTATGGGTTGCTTCGCCCAGTCTCATTTAGTGGAAACTTTGTTTTAATGACTCGTCTTTATTGTTTCTAAAGCATTCAGCTCTGTTTTCACGGAAATAGTTCTTTCTTTTCACACCTGTATTTCAACCACTTGCCACGTTGTGTAATTAGAAAGGTGAACGGCTGGGCTGGGCGTATGTGGGCACAAGCAGAGCTAACTCTTGCTTGGACCCAGCAGCTGGGACCCCGAGTGGCGGGCGCGCTGAGGCCGTGGGTCAGGATGTATGGAAAAGAGATGACGAGCACGGTTCCCCTTACTCTGCTCGGTAGGGGTGAGGAAAGACTTCGGAATCACAGAGGCAAGAGGTAGGTTTGACCTAGAGCTCCTATCTAAACAGTGCCAGCCTCTCACCCTGAGGGTGAGCACGAAAAGCCCAAGAAGGGAGGCTTCGAAGCGGTTTCTTTTTATGCAGATCCAGCTAGCAGCATTTGCACAAGCTTTGCTGCTGGCCAGCTCAGAACTGCCACCTTCGGAGTTTCCATTGTGGCTCAGCTGGTTAAGAACTCAACTGGTGCCCTTGAGGTTGCAGGTTTGATCCCTGGCCTCACTCAGTGGGTTAAAGATCCAGCGATGCTGTGAGCTGCAGTGTAGGTTGCAGGTGCAGCTCGGATCCAGCGTTGCTGTGGCTGTGGTGTAGGCCGGCAGCTGCAGCTCTGATTTGACCCCTAACCTAGGAACTTCCATATGCCACAGATGTGGCCCTAAAAAGAAAAAAAAGGTATTGCCAACTTCATTAATCTAGTTTGCTGTGTCTTTGTCTAATAATAACAGCAACACCCACTCTGTGCTAGGCAATATTCTGGGCACTTTGAAAATACTAATTTATTCTTTGGAGCACTGACACTGATTTATTCTTTTAAACACTAGTGTGATCTCTATTTTCCAAAAGGGGCAACTGGGGCACAGGAAGATTTAGTAAATTACCTGGGTATTACACATCTAGGAAGTGGCAGAGCCCGTGCCTGACCCCTGTCCTATGCTGTCTCTCAATGTGGCCACTTGTTTCCCAGGAGGAAGCGTGTAGTTGGGGCAGAGGATCTGGATCCCAGGCGGAGGAGGGGCGAGGCCTCTGGCTTTCTCTTGGCTATGCAGAGGGGCCTCCCTGCCCCCCGCTCGCCTGTCTCCTCTGTCTCTACGACTTAGTTGGGGTCCGGACAGCCTTTCTGTTCTTGCTAGTCCTTTGTCTCTGGTGGAGTTGGCTTCCTGGATTCCTTTCCTCTACAGAGACTTCAGAGTGCCAGGAAGGGGCGGCTACTAGTACCCAGTCCGGCCCCAGGCTGCCTAGGTGGTGCCCATTCTCCCCCTCTGTCCAGAGGAAGCAGGGCTGGGCTCTGTTAAATCTCAATTGCTTTCCTGCTCAACTCTTGAACCTTTTGTGGGAAGTCCACCTAAAGGTCCTCAAGCTAATGGGTGACACCATCAGGGCAACAGGGTTCAAGTGTCTTCTTGGCCAGTGGCCCAGCCCTGGTTCCTAGGCACTGACCCAGGAGGAGCGGTGTGTACACTGGTAAAAGCAAGTCTCCGGAGTCAGCTTGGGTTCAGCTCTGCCTCCGTCGTCGCTGGCTGTGCGGCTGTAACCTCCTCGAGCCTCTCCTCCTCTGTGAAGCAGCAGGCCTGCCTTAGGGTCTGTTGGGATGATTACGTGCGAAGACGGACATAAGGCACCTAAAACGCACAGGTTCACGGCAGGTGCTCGGTGATGGCGGCTGCTTGCCGTAGCCCCATAGACGGGCCTCCTAGCCAACGAAGAGGCTGTGGTTTTGAACTTATCCTAGAGGCTCCCAGAGCAGAAGCAGCCTGGAGACCTGGGAGTGGAAGGAGGAAGCATGGGACACCTGCCAAGGAGAGACAGACCTTTTGATGGCCTCGTCCCCAAGGCTTACAGGTTGTCTGCCCGGCTGGGCTTTCTTTGACAGCAGGGGAGAAGGTGGCCGTGAAAGCCCCTGGCCAGGTGGGGAGGGAGGCTGGGGTCTGAGCCTGAGCAGGAGAAGGGAGTAAACTGCCAAGGAGCCGAGGCCTTTGTGAGGGGGACCCGTCTCCAATGCTCCTCGGAATGTGTATGTGTGGGGGGGTGTGAGTGAGTGATTTGGGGGGTGGTCAGGACAGAAGAGAGGAAGCAGAGTTTGCAGTTTTAAAAGATGTTAATGATTTGGGGGTCTTGAGATTGGGGTGGCCTACATCTTCCAGGCATCATATGTTATGACTTTCCTAGATTTTGCGTGCACATGTTTTGTTTTGTTTTGGCTATGCACGTGGCATGTGGAAGTTCCTGGGCCAGGGATCGAACCCGCACCACAGACATGACAATGCCAGAGCCTTAACCCACTGACCCACCAGGGAACTCCAGGCATGCGCATGTTTTTAATACATGTGCTATATGTTTTATGAGTGTATGTCCACATACTATACATGCTTAATTGTGTAGAATCAATAGAGGCTAGCTATGAAGTTTGTAAAAAATACAGATTTTCCAAAGGGAAAAACAAGACCATCTACCTGCCCTGGACTTCTATCACTCAATGCTTTCTAACCATTTTCAGATTTTATTTTATTTCATCTTATTTTTGTCTTTAGTCAGTTGAGGGCCACACCCACGGCATATGGAGGTTCCCAGGCTAGGGGTTTAATCGGAGCTGTAGCCACCGGCCTACGCCACAGCCACAGCAACACGAGATCCCAGCCGCCTCTGCAACCTACACCACAGCTCACGGCAACGCCGGATCCTTAACCCACTGAGCAAGGCCAGGGATCGAACCCGCAACCTCATGGTTCCTAGTCGGATTCGTTAACCCCTGCGCCACGACGGGAACTCCCATTTTCAGATTTTAAATCCTTTTGAAAATCTGCTGAAAAATGACAGACCTTCTCCCCAGAAAAAGGCTCTTGCATTTTTGCATATACTTTCTTTGGGCTCTTGGGTGCCCTCAGGTTCATCCTAAGCTCTGGGACGGCGCACTGAGATCTGTTTGGGTTCAGCCTCTGGCTTCTCCGCATTGGGAGCGTCTGACTCCGAAACCAACCGCAAAGGCCGGAGAAGGATGTAAGATTCCAACCCCCTGAGGCCCACACGAGACGCACTTGTCGGACCACGGGTTCCAAGGCTGCTTTGAAGCTGTTCTATTTCCAGTCTTGACCACTTCTTTAATACAATGTACAAGTGTAGTCTGTGCCATTAAGTCGGTTTCTTCGCCCTGAATTCACTGCTGCTTGGGGGGGGGGGGGCGGGGAGGGCTTCCTGCATCATTTGGTGACTCTGCTGTGAGATCGGCTCATTTGCAGAGGCCGCCAGTCCAGTGGGACAGGGGCAACCTATGGTTTTTGTGGCCCCCCCCCCAACTTCTGCATGAAGGGCCTTGGCTGGGGGAGGTGGAAATCCGGTCCAGGAGAGCTGTAGGTCATGGGCAGGTGGAGCTGTCTGTGGGGGAGAGGAAGTTGGGGCTGTGTCCAGGCCACATATGTTGGGTCCAGGTGGCTTGAGACCCTGTTAGACTAGTCCACAGACCCCTTTTCACTGAGTGGGTGGGCTAGCAGTGAGTACCCCACACCATGGTGCCCGAGGCATTGGCTAGCCTCTCTGATACCTTAGCTGGTTCTCTGCTCAGGGCATGGGGGCCCCCACTTTAAGCACCCCAAGGCTTTCCCCAGTCTCCTGGTCCCGTGGTGTCATTCTCCACTAGGGACTGGTGAGTGACCTCACTGGGTTTCCTCCAACCCTTTTTCTAGTTTAACAAGCTTTCTTTCCTTTCTTTCTTCCTTCCTCCCTTCCTTTTTTCCTTCCTTCCTTCTTCCTTCCTTCCTTTCTTCCTTCTTTCTTTCTTTTTTTCCTTGCTTCCTTCTTTCTTTCTTTTTTTTGCCACACCTGCAGTGTGTGGAAGTCCCCAGGCCAGGGATCAAACCTGTATCACAGCAGTGCCCAGAGCCTTAACCTGATCCTTAACCTGCTGGCTACAAGAGAACTCCCTGTAACAAGCTTTTTGGGGGTATAATTCACATGCCATAAAATTTCTTTAATGTACCCAATTAGGTAGCTTTAGTATATTTACAAAATTGTGCAACTGTCACCATAATCGATTTTGGAACATTTCATCACTCGAGAAAGAAACCTCAAGGGATTCCTGCTGCGGTGCAGTGGATTAAGAATCTGACTGCAGCGGCTCGGGTCTCTGCAGAGGTATGGGTTCAATTCCTGGCCTGGCACAGTGAGTTAAAGGATCTAGTTGCTGCTCAAGCCCAACCCCAGAACTTCCATATGCCGCGGGTGTGGCCGTAAAAAGGAAAGAAAAAAAGAAGAGGAAGCCTCAAACCCATTAGTAGTCAGTCCTCCTTTCTCTCCAGTTCCTCCAGTCTGTCGCCACCACTGGTCTACTTTCTGTCTCTATGGACTTGTCCGTTCCGGTCATTTCATACACGTGGAATGATGCAGGATGTGGTCTTTTGTGGTTGGCGTCTTTCGCTTGGCCCATCGCTGCTTCCTTAGGAACGAGTCTGACTCATAATTACAGCGGAGGGGTCGTTGGTACTCTGTTTATTCAGTCGCAGGTATTGACGGAGCCTCTGCTCTAGGAAGCCTGGAGCAGGTGCTGGACCACAGCAGCTCTCCGTGTATTCGTTATTTACGGCTGTGTAACAAGTTACCCCCAAACTTAGCAGCTTAAACAACTAACACATCTCACAGTTTCTGTGGGTCAGAATCTGGGAGCCTCTGAGGCTGCAGGCATATGTGGCTGGAGGTACCTGTCAAGGCTTTGGTGTGTCGTTTCCTGGCCATGTGGGCTTCTTCACGGGGCAGCTTGAGTGTTCTCACAATATGGCCACTGGCGTACCCCAGAGTTAGAGATAAAAGATTTTTAAAATCTTTTTAGATTTTTTTCTAGAGAGAAAGATAAGATTAAATTGTTGTTGTTGTTTTTTTAAGATGAAAGGGGAGTTCCCGTCGTGGCTTAGTGGTTAGCGAATCCAACTAGAAACCATGAGGTTGCGGGTTCGATCCCTGGCCTTGCTTAGTGGGTTAAGGATCCGGCGTTGCCATGAGCTGTGGTGTAGGTTGCAGACACGGCTCAGATCCCACATTGCTGTGACTGGCGAAGGCCAGCAGCTACAGCTCCTGTTAGACCCCTAGCCTGGGAACCTCCATATGCCGTGGGTGTGGCCCAAATAAGGCAAAAAGACAAAAAAAAAAAAAAAAGATGAAAGGGAGACAAGGATTGCCCAAGACTGAAGCCTTGTGGTCTTATAACCTAAGCCTAAAGGCGACCTGCCATCACTCTGCCATATTCTTTTGGTTACATGGACCGATCCTGCTCTAATATGGGTGGGGGCTCACAAAGGTGTAACTGCCGGGAGGGGCACGTACCTGGATATAGTTTCTTATAGAAAATGGTCTAGGACCCAGCAGCTCATTCATGAAGGGCTCACAGTGCTGCCTCCGGATGAGCTCTGGGTCCCTGGGTTCCACTCTCGGTTTAGGCCTCGTCCCTCTTTCCCCGCCCTGTATTTGTAGTTAGGGTGCTTGACATGAAATTCTGTACAGCCTTGTCCACGTTTCCACCAGGTTTACCCACTTCTGTTAGAATAGATTTTACAAACACTTCCTCCAGCGATTTGTGAAATTTGCGTGCATTTCTGTCAAATTGGTGGAGGCAGTTTTTCAATTTCCTTTCATTCCTGTCATCAAGAGGAGTGTGGCGGGCATTCCCGTGGTGGCTGAGCGGACACGAGCCCAACTAGTATCCAAGAGGAGGCGGGTTCGATCCCTGGGTTAAGGATCTGTGAGCTGGGGTGGCAGACGCTGTGGCTGTCGTGTAGGCTGGCAGCTAGTAGCTCTGCTTCGACCTCTGGCCTGGGAACTTTCATATGCCACACCTGAGGCCCTAAAAAGCAAAAAAAAAGGGAGTTCCCGTCATGGCTCAGTGGTTAACGAATCCGCCTAAGAATCATGAGGTTGTGGGTTCGATCCCTGGCCTTGCTCAGTGGGTTAAGGATCCGGCGTTGCCGTGAGCTGTGGTATAGGTTGCAGACGCGGCTCGGATCCCGCGTTGCTGTGGCTGTGGCAAAGGCCGGCGGCTACAGCTCCTGTTAGACCCCTAGCCTGGGAACCTCCATATGCCGCCGGTGTGGCCCTAGATAAGGCAAAAAGACCAAAAAATTAAAAAAAAGCAAAAAAAAATGCGTTGACTAGAACAGACTCAGGACCCATTCCTGGTGGTTTTGACCACTTCCCACCAGGGCGCCAGGTCCTACCGTCTGAGCCACTGGAGACCCTCTTTTCCCAGATGGTCCTTAAGACTGTCTTGAGGGGCAGGATTCGATCACTGTAAAATGGGCCTCTATCATGCGTAAAGAAATCAAGCCTAGTCTTTAAGTGAATTTTCTTACCCTCAACGGCTTCTTCCAACACATCTAGAGGTTTCACGAGGACATTCTAGAAGATGGGTTCTGCGAGCCCCCAGGGTGTCTTTCGTAAGCCTTGACGTGGGAGTCACACAACCCTCTGTTGTTCCAGGCACCCAGTTTATCCCCTCCCTCTCATTTTTTTCAGAATAAAAATTCACAATTGACCTTTTCCACACAGAGGAATAGTTTTTCTCCTCTAAAGTGTATAAGAAAGTCTAAGGCTACGTGATATTCTTCCACAAGGATCTCGTGCTGGAATCGGAGATCCGAGACTCACAGGAAACCATGGTGGAGGCAGCGTACAGCCAGGTGCCCCACCTCCAGGCATGATGCAAAGCCCCTACCTGTGCTGCTGTTGGACCCTTAGTGCCACCGGCCAAGCTGGAGCTGTGTGCTGGCTCTCTCTCTCTCTTTTTTTTTTTTTTGCTTTTTAGGGCTGCACTTGCAGCACATGGAAGTTCTCGTGCTAGGGGTCGAATCGGAGCTGCAGCTGCCGGCCTACACCACAGCCACAGCCACGCAGGATCCGAGCCCCATCTGCCCCCTACATCACAGCTCACGGCAACGCTGGATCCTTAACCCACTGAGCAAGGCCAGGAGTCGAACCCACAGCCTCATGATTCCTAGTTGGATTCGTTTCCACTGTGCCATGGTGGGAACGCCTAAACCTGTTTTTTAATCATTTTTTAAATCCCCACACCCCCATCCCCACCTCCAGATCACAAACTCTAGAAGCCTCAGTTAAGGCAGATTTTTTGTTCTAAGCTTGGGAATTGGTGAAAGAAAGAATCTCCAGATTCTAATTAACTTTCCCTTTTAACTACAGATGAGCCACTTTGTGAGTTAACTAGGGAGTGAGCTTCTCAAAGATTAATGAAAATATGGAAAGATGGCTGGAGAGCAGCAGACAGATACTTCTGTAATTAGGCTCCTGTATCCTTGTGCCTTGAGAGTAAAATAATCAGGCAAGAAAAAGGAGGGGGCGTTATGTGAATAACTGTGCATATTGTCTCCTCACTTTGAGAAGCATTACTTTCCAGGGTCCTTCTGTTTTTCCTAACAGAACTTAAGACAAATACTTAACTCGGTTTTTGTTTTTTGTTTTGGGGGTTGTTGTTAGTCTCATCTTATTTTATTTTTTTTTCCCTGACTTTAGCCTTCCTGGTCTTATCCCTACTCAGCTTTCTTATCTGACCACACCTAAAAATGCTATAGGGAAAGAAAAATAATTTTCCTTCTACCCTTCTAAGTTCTTGGCTGAGACCCCCTCCCCGCCTTATATAAAAAGACATATTAGGAGTTCCCTGGTGGCTCAAAGGGTTAAGGATCCAACATTGTCACTGCTGTGGCTTGGGTCGCTGCCCTGCATGGGTTCGATTCCTAGCCCCAGAACTTCTGCGTGCCGCAGGTGCAGTCAAAAAAAAAAAAAAAAAAACAAAAACTGACTATCAGGACAAAAACAAATTTAAATAAATGCATATAGGTATGGAAGACCCCAAAGATAGGAGACTCAAAGAAGTCACCAGAGCAGGGAGCTTTTATACCTTTTAGACAAAGAAACAGCTGATGGGGGCTTGGCAAGACAAAGGGGTTGGGGCTAGGGAGGTAGTAATACGGCAAAGATGTTAAAAGGATGGTTTATACAGCCTCCTTGGCCCTAAATTCCCCATCTCAGCTACGCCTGGGGACAGTGGAGAGTACTTTTCACAAGGGAAATTTATGTTCTGCTTTTAGGGGACAAAGAAGGTTCGGAGTGCCCTTTTTGCCCTGGCTATTTCTCAACTCCTTTTAATTAAAAAAAAAAAAATCAGTCCATCAGAGTGGCGTGTTTGAGGTTGCCATATTCTGACCCCTTTTCATGTCAAGTTTGCCCAGGAAGAGCCAAGCAGAATTCCAGGGAGGCTGGGGACTGGGTTGTGGGCGGGCAGCGGAGAGAAGCTACACTTCTCACAGTGATCTTACCTGGAAGCGTCTGGGGAGGGAGAAGAAGGAGTGACGGACGGAGCAGATAAACTTCCCTCTTAGAAGCCTGTTGAGTGTAACAAGGGCTCTCCTGGGTGGAAGCAGAGGCTCACGTGATTTCTTAGGCTCAGGAACTTAGAACGAGGAATGTGCGTGCTCTCCCTCTCTCTCTCTCTTTCTTCTTTTTCTCCTTCTTTTTTGGCCACACCAGCGACTTATGAAATTCCCACGCCAGGGATGGAGTCAGAGCCCTAGCAGCAACCTGTGCCAGCTGTGGCAACGCCAGATCCTTAACCCACTGCAACGCAGCGGGAACTCTGAGGATTTTCTCCTTTTGGCGGTAGCTAGTAGAGGAGTGGGAATCTAATTTCTCTATTTATTCTTTCTGACAGTGGTGAAACTAATTCGTGTATCCATTAAACTAATTTATTTATACCCTCACGTGTATTTCCGAAAGGACTTGATATACCTGAGCTTGAAAGGAGGAAGTCAGGAGACTTTTTCTTCCCTCTCTGCCACTAACTAGTTATGTGACATTGAGAAGTCACCGCATCATTTTGTGTCTGTTTGCCATCTGTGAGCGCCAACACTTTCAAGCGTTTACTTCAGGCACTGTTCTAGAGAACGTCCATGTGTATCGATTAATTCACTTAGTCCTCTCTCAAACAGCTGGTAACATTACAGATCTTCCTGGAATTTGTCAGTGCGGTCCCGGTTTATCTGTGGATACAGGCAGGATGATTTCTGTGGCTTTTTTTGCCATTTCAAAGAATCTTGGGTTTTTCTCTTGGCTCGTCAGAGAAAGGCAACACCCCAGTTTGAACATTGGTGATGGGGACCTTGTCTTTGAGTCTGACTTTCAATCAGACCCTAGCTGGAGAGAAAGGAAGTCTGCAGCAGGGGACTCCTGGGGAGAACAGCTCCAGCCTGTGAAATGGACCTCCCTCGGCCTAGCTGTCCCTTGGAAAAATCTCTTGGGTGGCCTGACCCTGGGGGGGGTCATTATCCTTTCCTGGGTGGGGCTTGTTAGGGATACGCTGCTCTCCCAGCCTCTGTCTGCCCACCCAAGGTCCAGCTGTGACCTTGAAGCTTACTTCTCATCCTGGGAAACCCTGTCCCTGGCGTCCAGGGCCGTCCTGTCGGCCCCATCGCCACTCCCACCCTGACTGCCTGTACCCAACCCCTCCCTGGGCTGAGTCTGGGTCTGAGCCGCCCGCAGACTGTCTTCTGCTTCTGCTGCACCGCTCCCGCGCCCCTTCCCGCCG
>PVHT021183551.1:1646484-1707786 GCA_004024745.2 Catagonus wagneri
TGTGTGTGTCAGTTTACATAACCGTGCTGAGTGTGTGTGTATGTGCCTGCAAGTGCTTGTCTTTATGAGTGTGTCTGTGTGTGTCATCCGCGGACGGGATACGGAGGGGATCCTTCCATCCTGAACCCCCTTTATCTTCTCCGAGATGCCCGGCCCTGGCAAGGGTGCTGGGGACGAAGACGCAGAGGTTACCGAGGGTCGAGGTCTGCGCATCCCAGGCTTCTTCAAGATTCCTGGGGGCCTCTGGCCGAGTTTTTTCCTTGCCGTCTTCCAAGGCTCTTCGCGACGCTGGGGCGGAGGAAGGCTCTTTTGGGCTCAGATGAGCGGCCCTGCCTTGGGCGCCTCAACTGGAACCCTCTATGGAAGCCGAGATGGGCGGGGCAGAGAGGCCCATCGAGGGCTGTTCCACTCCTTCTGTCCCGGTCTGCTCCGCCTGGGTGGGACACCCTGCGGTTACCCTAAACCTCCCACTCCCCTCCTTCTCTTGCGCTCCACTGTGGCAAGGGTTGAAGTCCTGGTCCGTGGACACGAAAAGAACATTCGAAGGGACTTGGGACATTGCAGGGTAAGGAGTGTATGAGTCCGGTACCAAACCAAAGTGGTTCCACAGCTAGCTCTGCTGCTGAGAGGCTGTGGGGTTGGCTGCGGGCGTGTGTATGTAAGTTCCTTGCTTTCCGAGATTCGGCTTTATTTACAACCCGAGGGAAAAACAATACCCACCTTACAACGTGATGCCTGGGAAAAACGAGTGCCAGTGCAAAGTGCAGGGGGATTACCGCGCTACTGCTCGGACGCTCTGCCAGCAAGCATAATTCATTGTAATGAAGAGGTGTGTGGTGAAAGTCCCGGGTTAACCCGTTTATGTGCTAAATCCAGCATGTAAGGGGAACTCCGTGGAAGAGAGGCCCACCGGCTGGGGAAGAGCTCGCAACCTGGATTTGAGCTCAGAGCCCGGGATGGCCAGTTACCCCGCTGACCCCGGCTCCCGACCAGTGACCTGGTCCAGTGCCCCGCCCTTTCTGGTGATTCCCTGGGAGCCCGGGAACGGAAAGCCGTTTGGCCGCCGACCAGGCCTCGCTCACTTTGCAAATGGCATTTTTTGTCCGCTGATTACGAGGCAGCAGGGGGTCTAGGGCCAGCGTGGGCAAGTGGCCCGGGGTCCCGAGGCAGCCCGGGGCTCCGGGTTCCGGGCGCAAACCCCACTGGCCAGCCAGGAGGAGCGGGGATCGCGGAGGAGTTGCAGCGGCGTCCGCGAAGCACAGAGCGGTCGCCTGTTCTCCAGAGCTTCGCCTGGATGGGGCTGTGAGAATTTGCCGACGGTGCCCGCGCGGCGGCTGGCCCCGCCCCAGCCCCGGGGAAGCCCCGCCCCCTGGCCCTGCCCGCGCCGGGCTGTTGTCCGGGCTCCGCCCAGGGCCGCGCCCCTCCGCTGATGCCCCGCTCACCGGCTCCCAGCCGCGGGCCTGCCCTCAGGCCCCCGCGGGCTCCGCGTCGCCGCCAGGAGGCTCGCGCCCTCCAGTCGCTCCTGGGCCCGCCTGCCGCGTCCCCTGGGCAACCGTCTCCAGGGAGACCGGGCCCCGCCCCCGGCACCGACACCCGGTACGGAGCCCACCTGTGCGGGCGTCTGCGGGGTCCCACTGCCCCCGCCCCGCCCGGCGCCGGGCTTTGTCCGCCTGGGGCGATCCGGGGTCCCGGGCGTGGGGGCTGGGGGAGGCAGACGCTTTCCCGGGGCAGACCGGACCCCTTTGGGGAGGCCGAGGCAGCGGGCCGCTCTCGCGTTGATTCTCCGATGTGGTCCGATTTATACTCTCCTTCTTTTCTGATCACATTGCATCTCCTTTATGCCTGCGGGGAGGCTGGGAATCCGGGGTGTCCCGCCACCGCCCTTGATGGAAAAGAGCACGGCCCTCCGCCGGGCTCCGGCAGAGGACGCACGCCTGTTCAGGGCAAGCTGTTTACTTGTCAGGGACAAGAGCAGTTGCCTTGCGCGCCCTCCCCTCCCCCTGCCCCCGATTCGGGACAGAGCATCCTGAGCTCTGGCTCTTCCTAGCGTTGCCTCCCAAAGCTTTGCCCTTGAACCCAGAGGACCAGAGGGCGGCAGACTCAGCTCCTGAGGTCCCCGCCAGCATGAGGGCCAGGGCAGAAGACGTATCTTCGTCCTGGGAAGAACCTGCTCCCTGGCCGCCCTCTTGTGCATTCCGTCCCGGCTCCCTATTTCCTGACCTGAATTCCCAGGGACGATTCCTTCCTTGCCTTCTCTAACTGTTCATTCCCTCAGCTGCATCATGCTTTCTGCTTTGTCTTTCCTCGTTTTGAAAGTGCTTTCTCTGTGATAGCGTCTCATTTCCCTTTGACTGAGCTGCTGTTTTTTTGTCCTCTTGGTAATTAACTCTGTTGGTCAGCAATGGAAGTTATTTCTTTCTTAGCTCTTTTGCTGACCTCCCGCGTCTCCGCTTGCCTCGCCTTCGGAAGTACTTGTCATTCTTCCCCGAGTTAAGGGACCGCCCGACCCCATGTTCCTGGGCTCCTGGAGCAGGGTCCATGGGGTGTCGTTCCACGGATTGGGCTGACCACGAGGCTTCCAGCTTGGACCTTGGGAAACGTATTCTTGGAATGGCACCTTTTCCAGTGGCTTCCTAGAACTGCTTTTTGTCTCTGGAGAAGGCAGTGGTTTAAGTTTCCTGCTTTTCAGGAGGCTGGTGGATTCCAGGCAGGAGTCTCCTGATGGGCAGGTAGTTAGGGGGAGGGCCGGGTGCTGATGCTGGAACCCAGGCGCCTGGGCTTCCGGAACTCAGGTGTCTTTTTCTCTCTGGGGTCAGATTATTTCCAGGAGCCACCCACAGTGGGGAGAGAAGCACCACAGATGCAATGAGTGGGTGGACCCCTCCCCACACATCCTTCCTTTTCATCTGCAGCAAGCAGAGATGCATCTCCCTTTCTGATGCCATTTGGGCCTTGAATGGGGAGCTCAAGTTCACAGACCTGCTTTTTGCAGCCATTGAATGGAACTCCAACCCAGGCTTGGCTCAGATCACTTACTTTGCTTTCAAAAACCAAACAAAACCAACAAACAACTCTAAAAATGATCTGAGTCATCTGTATGTATATAAATTCCTGCTTCGGGCACTGGCAATGCTCCTATGGTTTGTTTCAGTACCACCAAAGGGAGCTGGGGGTGGCGTTGACACAGATGGTGAAAAAGGCCCGTCAAGCGGGATGTGACTGGTTTGCAAAAAGAGAACCTCAGTCAAATAGTTGCTTTTGAGCTAAAGTCCTGTAAGAGAATGCGCAGAATGTTTCTGAGGCTTTCTCTTTTTAATGATTCCCTTTCTTTCTTTCTTCCTTCCCTCTTCCTTCCTCCCATCCTTCCTTCCCTGCCCTTCCTTCCAACCTTCCTTCCTTCCCCCCCTTTCTTTTCTTTCTTTTTTTTCAGACAGATAAAGAGCTCAGAGTCAGGCAAGGGCGGAATGACACTCATCGGTTCCAAAGCATCTTTCACCTACCAGGCAGAGGGCCCTTTGCTGTTGGTCTTTCTTGGACCATTCCAGAGAGGTAGGTTGGGCAAAGGAAACAAGTGGGGGGGGGGGAGAAGAGATGTTATTTTTTAGATAGGTTAAGAATTTGAATGGAATCCATCCTCCCTAACTATCTAGCCAATGGAGAACTTCTCTGTAGAACTGGAACGCTAAAAGGAAGACAGTGACCCACATTTGTTCTGGGAGCTGACGAAGGGGGACGTGAACTAGTCCCCAGCCAGCCCCCCAGGAGAAGAATGCTGCTGCCTGGGAAGGATGGGAAAGAAGGCGTGGCTTTGCTCCAAGGAGCCCTGGAGCCCATTATTAAGCTGCACCATTTGGTATTTGACTTGGTCCGTTCATGGTAGAGTTCAGCTGTCCTCTTTGGCGAAAGAAAAATTAAAACGTTCTTCCCGAGGAAATGGATTGGATTTTCATAACTTGATATTGCTTCTCAAAGACTCCTTAGGGACACTGTTTCTCTAGAGAGTTGGCAGTCACTGTAGCAGTAAGAGACTGCTCCTTGGCACTTCTAGGACATGAGCTTGGAAGACGACTGTTGGTCCTTGCATTGTGCAAATGAAGAAACTGAGGCCGGAGACTGACACTGGCTGAGCACTGGGAAAACACTCCCTTTGGTGTTTGGCAGTAGCTGGGGATGGTTAGCAGGCTCCCAGGTTGGTAGGCTAGCAGCTCCGTTTGTGAGCTTTGGGGTTCACCTGTATTCTGAGGTTGCACAGCATCATCCCCCTTATACAGATGCCGGAGCATCTGCTGTCATTGCCGATGGTCCAGGTGGGGCTCGGGGTTACAGTCCCCGCCCCCAACCTCATTTTCTCTAGATCTTTATCGGTACTTTCAAACTTTTTATTAGTGTGGATCTCTTTAAAAAAATCAAAATATTGGAGTTCCCACTGTGCCACAGTGGGTTACAGATCTATGGTGTTGTCTCTGCAGTGGCGGCTGCTGCACAGGCATGGGTTCCATCCCCGGCCCGGCACGTTCCATTAAAGATCTGGTTTTGCCACAGCTGTAGCATAGGTCGCAGCTGCGGTTAGGATTCGATCCCTGGCCCAGGAATTTCCATGTGCTGTGCGAATGGCCAAAAAAAAAAAGAAGTGTCTAAGTATTAATCAGAATTTTAACCTCTTTTAGCCAATTAAAAGAGTGCCTCTGTGGTACAAGTAGGGACCGCACGGGAACTGCTTCCACTCAGCGCCCTGTCCCACTCCTGCCACCTTCTGAAGGCTCTGGGGTACTTCTGTGGAACCCCAGAACTCTCTGGAACATACTCAAAAACCATGGATTGTGTAGACCAGCACTGGGGATTAGAGTTTCTTCTACACACCTGTTTGGCTCTTTTTTAAAAAAATTGAGATACAGTTGACTTACAATGTTGTGTTAATTTCTCTTGTACAGCAGAGTGATTCAATTATACATATATACATTCATGCCTGTGGCGTGCAGAAGTTTCCAGGCTAAAGATTGAATCTATGCCACAGCAGGGACAACACAAGGTCCTTAATTGTTGGGCCACCAAGGAACGCCTATGTTCTTTTCCGTTATGGTTTATCACAAGATATTGAATACCGTTCCCAGTGCTGTACAGTATAAGTATACCAGTTTGCATCTGCTAACCCCGAACTCCTGCTCCGTTTCCTCCCCAAGCCCATGCACCTTGGCAAGCATAAGCCTGTTCTCTGTGTGAGTCTATTTTGTAGATGAGTTTGTTTGTGTCGTATTTTAGATTCCACATATAAGTGGCTATCATGTATTTTTCTTTCTCTGTCAGACTTACTTTGCTTAGTATGAGAATCTCTAGGTCCATCCATGTTGCTGCAAATGGCATTATTTTATTCTTTTTTATGGCTGAGTAGTGTTCCATTCATATATATATATATATATACCATATCTTCTGTATCCATTCCTCTGTCAATGGACTTTTAGGTTGTTTCCATGTCTTGGCTTATTGTCAGTAGTGTTGTTATGAACATAGGGGTGCACCTATCTTTTTTTTTTTTTTTTTTTTGCATTTTTAGGGCCGTACCCGCGGCATATGGAGGTTCCCAGGCTAGGGGTTGAATCGGAGCTGTAGCTGCCGGCCTACACCAGAGCCACAGCAACGCCAGATCTAAGCCACATCTGCAACCTATGCTGTAGCACATGACAATGCCAGATCCTTAACCCACTGAGCAAGGCCAGGGATCGAACCCACAGCCTCATGGTTCCTAGTCCGATTCGTTAACTACTGCTCCACCACCGTAACTCTGCATGTATCTTTTTGTCTTTTTGAATCATAGTTTTGTCCAAATATATGCCCAGGGTAATCTGGGTCATATGATAGTTCTATTTTTAGTTTTTTGAGGAACCTCTATACTGTTTTTTATAGTGGCTACACGAACTTACATTCCCATCAACAACATGGGAAGCTTCCCTTTTCTCCACACCCAGCATTTGTTATCTGTGTTTGTACTATCTCGAGTTGTGTTTCAGAAGATGCTTTTTTTTTTTTTGTCTTTTTGCCTTTATCTAGAGCTGCACCTGCGGCATATGGAGGTTCCCAGGCTAGGGGTCTAATCAGAGCTGTAGCCACTGGCCTTCGCCACAGCCACAGCAACGCGGGATCCGAGCCGTGTCTGCAACCTACACCACAGCTCACAGCAACGCCGGATCCTTAACCCACTGAGCAAGGCCAGGGATCAAACCCGCAACCTCACTGTTCTTAGTCGGATTCGTTAACCACTGAGCCACGAGGGAACTCCTCAGAAGATGCCTTTTAATAATGATTTTTAACCCTCATACTTTTTTACCTGTAAAGGACACCTACTTACTGTTGAAAATTTCCAAAATACAACAAAAAAAAACAAGAAAAACCTTGCACGCATAACTCTTCTATAATCCTTCTTCCTCCAAAAGAACCAGTTTTCTTAATATTCTCCCCCCTATTCCCCAGAAAGTCTCCTGTGTGTACCTTTGGAGACTTGATTTTTATTTATTGTTAACTTTTTTTTGGCCACGCCCCTAGCAGCTGGAAGTTCCTGGGCCGGGGGTCAAACCCGCGCCACCACAGTGACAATGCTGCAGTGACAATGTCAGATCCTTAACCGCTGCACCACAAGGGAACCCTGTTGTTAAATGTTATCATGAACTGCCACGTAAACGTAACCGAATGCATGTCTCTGGTCTGTTTCAAAACCCCGCTAAAATGAGCGTAAGGGAATAGGAAGGTATAAATCCTTTCAAAAACAGAAAAGTAGATGATGGAAGAGGAGGGATGGGAGACTTTGGGAAAGGTGGGAAGCAGGTGGATGAAAGAGGAGCAAAGCTTAGAGTGTTGGAGGGATGTTCTGGCTGTGAGGGAAGTGAGCTGATGTGAACACAGGACCCAAAGGACGGGAGCTACAGAGTGCTCCCCGCCGTGGGATGCGGGTGGTGGCTGGAAGCAGGAAGACTGGTTGGAAGGGCGTGTTTGAGCCCCAGACCCCTCTCTCAGCCTACATAGCCAGGTGGCTCCCTCCCGCCCCCTCCAGCGGGGGACGCAGCCCCAAGGAGCCCAGGGCAGAGCAGGCGCTGCACTGAGAACGGCAGGATTCAGGGAACTTGTGCGTACTTAATAGAGGTCCTTGCCTAGCTGACTGACTCCCAGAACATTCCAGCCTGGCTCCTACCCACCCTCCAGGCAGGGCCTTGAAGAACTTCTCTCTGAGGAAACTGACCTCACATGAAAAATGCTACTTTGTCACTTTGCAGCGACACCTACCAAGCAGCTAGCCTTGAACAAAGAGCTTTCAGCACTTCTCTCAAATCTGAATGGGCAGCCAGGGATCATGACACACTGAATGAGCCTTTTAGCATGAAACACAGAGACCCAAACAAGCAGAACAAAAGGGGCTCAGAAGCGTAAACATGGTTGCTTAAAAAAAAAAAAAAAGATATATTAATGAAACAGTGATAAGCCCTTGGATATTAAAACTAGAATAGTATGAGTAAAAATTTCAGGAGTTCCCTTGTGGTGCAGTGGGTTAAGGATCTGGCATCATCGCTGCAGCGGCTTGGATAGCTGCAGTGGCACAAGTTAAAACCCTGGCCTGGAACTTCCACATGCCCTGGGCTCAGCCAAAAAAAACTTTCAATAGAATAGAGTTGGAAGATTGAATAAAGAATTTCTGGAAAGTAGCACAAAAAGACTTGAGAGATGGATGATGAGAAAGAAAATATAAGAAAAAGTGTGGGAGACACAGTATCCATCTCATAGGAACGCAAGAGAGAGAAATGGAGAGGGGAAAGTTATTAAAGAAACTCTGGGGGAGTTCCCATTGTGGTGCAGTGGAAACAAATCTGACTAGCATCCAGGAGGATTCAGGTTCAATCCCTGGTCTCGCCAGTGGGTTAATGATCTGGCGTTGCCATGAGCTGTGGTCACAGACATGGCTCAGATCCTATGTTGCTGTGGCTGTGGTGTAGGTTGGCAGCTGCAACTCCTATTTGATCCCTAGGCTGGGAACTTCCACATGCCATGAGTGCAGCCCTAAAAGCAAAAAAGAAAGAAAGAAATTCCAGGAAAGAAGTCTAGAACTGGAGAAGTTTGCATTAAGTGTCTCTGTGGGGAGTTCCCTGGTGGTTCAGTGGGTTAAGGACCTGGCATTGTCACTACTGTAATCCAGGTTTGATCCCTGGTCAGAGAACTTCCGCATGCTGTATGCTCAGTCCAAAAAAAAAAAAAAAAAAAGGAAGAGTCCATGTGTAGTACTCAGCACAATGAATAATAAAAGATAATTTCTGTCCAAGTAAGAGATGTTCTCTGTTACATCACCATGAACTTTGAAAACTCCAGAGAGAGAGAAGTTACTGAAAGCCAGCCCAGGGAAATGGGACCTCATAGATAAGATCAGAGAATAGAATGGCATTGACATTTACAAAAGCAATACCAGAAACTACAAGACAATGGAGCAACTCTTTCAGATCTCCAGGGGAAATTAATTCCCAACCCAGAATTCTATAATCATCATTTAAGCAAAAGAATAGAATGAACACATTTTTTTTCAGACATGTGAATCTTCAGAAACTACCCCCCGAACACCCACCCTGTATCCCTTTTCAAGGAAGCTACTGGAGGCTGTATACCACTAAAGTGAAAGGATTAACCAGCAAAGAGGAACAAGTAGTACCCTGTGCAATCATCTCTTGTTTCTCATTTGTCTCAGCTGCCAAATGACTTTCTGTATTTCAGCCGTCTTACTTTGAGTCTTGGGAGTGGGGAGAGAAAAAAACCACCCACCCCACCATGGGATATGACAAGTACTCTCCTCCAAGCCTCCCCTGCAGCCAGGACCTGGGATGTAGGCTCCGTTGATGAAATGTACCTATGTTATAGTTTGGCAGAGAAGAGAGGGGTGAAGCATGTGACTACTGTCATTTCTGATGCTAGCAGAAATGGGCTTCAAGTTTGAGTTCTTGGCACAAAAGTGGCAGGGTTACAAAGTAGCACCTAGTACTCAGTGGCAATACCAGCAGTTTTGCCATCAGATATGATTCTGAATTATAGAGTCCATGTAGTGTATTCAAATTACATTTCTTTTCTTGTTCAACTTTTGTTTTCCCTGGAGTTGATAGTTGCCTCTTATTTTTATCTGTTTTGTTTTCAATGTACTAATCACTAACTCTTCCCCAAACTCTCCAGCAGAACTATTAAACTTCCCACAATGCAGCAGATGTGTCAAATAGTCTGTCAGCTCCTTTCCCGATTAATCAGTGAGAGCCAGCTTCTTCTGTTGCAATCCAGAATCCTGACTGGTGGAAAGATGGTGAAGGAAATTCCTATATGGATGGTGAAGAGAAGTCCCAGTACCACAGCTGTATAGCTGGTCTAGAGAGCAAGTTGGCTCAGGGGCCTAGGAGGAATATCTCTGCGAAAAAATGGAGCTGATGGATTATCTGACATATTTGCTGTATTAGAATTTTACAGTTTTTATTTGTTTTGTTTTGTTTTTTTGCTTTTTAGGGTCGTACCCGTGGCATATAGAGGTTCCCAGGCTAGGGGTCCGATGGGAGCTACAGCTGCCAGCCTACACCACAGCCACAGAAATACCAGATCCGAGACGTGTCTGCGATCTACACCACACCTCATGGCTGTGCCAGATCCTTAACCCACTGAGCGAGGCCAGGGATTGAACCTGCAACCTCATGGTTCCTGGTCAGATTCATTTCCAATGCACCACGACGGGAACTCCGAGGATTTTATAGTTTTATAGTTGGAGAGTTGAGGGAAGAATTACATGTCATACATTAAAAAAAAATTAAAAACAAGGCAATAATCAACTATAGGAGTAACAAAAAGTTGAACAAGGAAAGAGATCATAGGATAGCATGTGGCTTATCTTTGAACAATATTTACATAGTTATAATGATGGAAGTACTAGAGTATGATTTTTTTTTTTTATGGCCACATCCAAAGCTTATGAAGTTCCTGGGCCAGGGAGTGAATCCGAGCTGCAGCTGTGGCAACGCCAGATCCTTTAACCTACTGTGAGAGCAGGGGATCCAACCCTTCTCTCTGCAGCCACCGGAGCTGCTGCAGTCAGATTCTTTTTTTTTTTTTTTGTCTTTTTGCCTTATCTAGGGCCACACCTGCGGCATGTGGAGGTTCCCAGACTAGGGGTCTAACAGTGCAGTCAGATTCTTAACCCACCGTGCCATGGTAGGAGTTCCTAAATTAACAAAAAATGATCACATCACTATATCCAGAAGATGGGGAAGAAAATATGTGCACACACGCGCATGTGTGTGTATGTGTGTGTGTGTGTGTGTGTGTGAGAAAGCACAAATTCATTTTCTAAGGAAAGAAGTTAAAAGTTGAAGGTCAAAAAAAAAAGGAGTTGAAGGTCAAGAACTATCAATCTAGGAGTCCCTGTTGTGGCTTAGTGGGTTAAGAACTCAGCTAGTATCCATGGGGATTCAGGTTTTATCCCTGGCCTCCCTCAGTGGCTTAAGGATCTGGCATTGCTATGAGCTGCAGTATAGGTCGCTGATGCAGCTAGGATCTGGCATTGCTGTGGCTGTGGTGTAGGCCAGCAGGTGAAGCTCTGATTTGACACCTAGCCCAGGATTTAGATTTATCCATCTAAATCCATTATTAAGAAATGCAGGAGTTCTCTGGTGGCTCAATGGGCTAAAGATCTGCTGTTGTCTCTGCTGTGGCTCTGGTTACTGCTGTGGCATGGGTTTGATCCCTGGCCTGGGAACTTCCACGTGCCACAGGCACAGCCAAGAGAACAGAAAGAAAGAAATGTGGAGATAAATAACCCCCCAAACAACTGAAGTTGGGGGTGGTATGTTTGGATGTATAGGTCAGGGGACTGCTAGTTTTTTGCTGCAAGCATTTTTAATTGAAAAAAAAAATTATTAAAGTATAGTTGATTTACCAATGTGGGAATTTCTGCTGTACAGCAAAGTGACTCAGTTGTACATACATCCCAGGAGACTGGATAGAGTTCCCTGGGCTATCCAGCAGGACCCTGATGTCTATCCATTCTCAGTATCGTAGCTGAACTCTAACCCTAAACTCCCCGCCCATCTCTCTACCCCCCGCCTTTGGCAACCACAAGTCTGTTCTCTGTGACTGTGAGTCTGTTTCTGTTCGGCAGATAGGGTCATTTGTGCCATATTTTAAATTCCACATATAAGTGATATCATATGATATTTGTCTTTCTCCTTCTGACTTACTTCACTCAGTATGATGGTCTCTGGTTGCATCCGTGTTGCTGCGAATGGCATTATTGCAAGCTGCAAACATTTTAGTTTTAATTAATTAATTTATTTATGTTTTTTTAGGGCCGCTGGTGCAGCATATGGAGGTTCCCAGGCTAGGGGTCGAATTGGAGCTGCAGCTGTTGGCCGACACCACAGCCACAGCAAGGCCAGATCCGAGCCGCATCTTCAACCTACACCACAGCTCACAGCAACGCTGGATCCTTAACCCACTGAGTGAGGCCAGGGATTGACCTGTATCCTCATGGATCCTAGTTGGGTTTGTTACCATTGAGCCATGACGGGAACTCCTAGTTTTAATTTTTAAAATCATGTGCTTCCATAACATTCAGAGATATTAAAATAGTAAAGTCATTATTATGACATCCATAATACAGCTGTTTTCATTTTCTCTTTTTTTTAATGCAGGATTTTTAAAAGCATAGTTGATTTACAATGTTTTTTCAATTTCTGTTTATTTTCTCTGTCTTTTTGAAATGATTTGTCTGTAAACATGTTGCCAAGATAAATATATGGGCCATTACTGGTTTCATTTAATGTGGGGATTATTTTCATTAGGAATTGTCGTAATGAGTGTATTCACTCTTGTCGTCTCTATGATCACTTAGCCATTTCCTTTATCATCATCATCATCATCATTATTATTGTTATTATTATGTTTTTTTAGGGCTGCATCCACAGCATACAGAGGTTCCCATGCAAGGGGTCCAATCAGAGCTGTAGCCTCTGGCCTACGCCACAGCCACAGCAACACGGGTTCCGAGCCGCATCTGGATCACATCTCATGGCAACTCTGGATCCTTAACCCACTGAGTGAGGCCAGGGATTGAACCTGCATCCTCTAGGATGCTAGTCGGGTTTGTTAACTCCTGAGCCATAACAGGAACCCCTCTTTTATTATTTTCGTTTTACAGCTTTCAGAACATCACAATGAATATCTTTGTGCATATTCTTAGCTTTTTATTTTGTTGTTCACTTTTGAATTGCTTCCTTAGGACAAGTTCCCAGATCCCCCAAGTCACCAGATCTGAAACTGTGGATCTTTCTCTTGATTTTGCAGTGCAGTGTTGGGAGACTCTGCTTGGGTGCAGGCCTGGGGTCCCCAGGATGGGCCATACGCTGAGCACCACAGGAGATCGTTGGGGTCAAATTTTTTGCAGGGTAGTTGGCTCATTTCTTCTGATGGCAGCCACAGGAGACAGAAGTCTCTTTCTCTTTTTTTCATGCAGAACAGAATTTCCAAAGACCTACATCTCTTCTTCTGTGATGTCTGCCTTGGTCTCCCCCCCTGCCTGCCAAGGATTTTTTCCCTCTTAAATATTCAGAGTAGAAGTTACTGTCCTGTTGGAGTTCCCGTTGTGGCTCAGTGTGTTCTCAGTGTCTGTGAGGATGCAGGGTGGACCCCTAGCTTTGCTCAGTGGGTTAAGGTTCCCACGTTGCCGTAGCTGTGGTGTAGGCCAACAGCTGCAGCTCCAGTTCAACCCCTAGCCTGAGAACTTCCACATGCCTTGGGTGTGGCCTTAAAAAAACAGGAAGAAAGAAGTTACTGTCCCGTTGAATAATGTGGACTCAAAGGAGACACACTGAAAATGGGAGAGAGTTTAAAAAGAGAAGAAGAAAAAGAACTGAGAGAAGCAGACGCGGGCGTAGACACAGAAACCAGGGAGTCAGGCAGTTTGTGTCCCCAGCTCACCTTCCAGGCAAACCCTGGGCCTGCTGCACGATGTCACCTTACTTTATTTCATCCATTCTCGTCCTTCCCCTTCCGACCCCTTTTTCTCATGGCAGGAGCTGGGGTGGCAGACAGCGCTCCAAGACCAGCCCTTCCTTCCTCGTCCTGGGCATGGTCTTCAGCATGTCCTACTTGCCTGGACAAGAAAAAGAAAGAAAGAAAAAAGCGCCTTTATAGTTTGAAAGACCAGCACATCTATCCTAAAACTGCACCTGTTGGGGGCCCTGGGCCGTGCAGTCCCCTTCTGTCGTGTGGTCATCCTTTTAAGAAGATGACGGATGCAGGCTGCAAGGCTGGGCTGCTGGCATGCCTGCTCCCCAGCTTGTTAAGAGCAGAAGGCTGCGGCATGTTGTGGCCTGTAGGGCTCAGCGCCTTCCCTCATCAACCTGCCTGGCCAGCCCTGACCTGGGCCCTGGCCCCATTGCCGTCCCACCTCCTTTCTTGCTTCCCTTCATTTCCATTTTCCCCACAGTAGTCAGAGCAGTCTCATTCACAAGGCATGCGGTCAGGCCATCTCCGTCCGCTGCCAAAATCGTCCGGTGACTTCCCACCGCAGCGGTGACAAGGCCTGGCTCCTCACCGAGGCGACAAGGCCCTACAGGATCAGCCTCGCTGTCACTCCCAATCTCCCCTTTAACCCTTGAGTCCCATTACCCGGTCTCCTGCCTCAGGGCCTTTGCACTTCCCATTCCAGCCGCCCGGAACCTTATTGCATAGATCTTTGTTGGGTCGTTCTCATCATTTAGGCCTCCACTCCGTTATGTCACCTGAGGGCCCTTCTCTGACCTGCCACCCAAAGGAGACCATCCTTGCAAACCCCTGTTTTATCATATTCCAACTCCTTGACTTTCTGAAATCATCTTCTTTATTGAATTCTTTTTTTTTTTTTTTTAGTCGTTGCCTAGTAGACTGAAAACTCCTCAGGGCAAGGATAGTACCCGTCCCAGTCCCTGATGGGCACATAGAAAGTGCTCAAATAAATATTTGATGAATGAATGAATGAGTGAATGAATGAATGATAGGACTTGGGACCCTCAGCCTTCTGGGCGGAGGAGGGGCCCCACGTGCTTTTTCTTGAGGGTCTCTGGGAGGACGTGCTGGTTGAAGGATCTGGCAGCCAGAGCAGGGTGGTAGTTTCTGGAAAGCTCCTTGCGGTGAACTTCCAGGAGGTCCCCCTGGAGGTGGGTTCTCTAGGTGAAGCATCTTCCGTTCGCTCGGCTTCTGGAAGGCTCTCTCGTTCTCACTTTCTGCTTAAAGTGCCATTTCCTTCTCCACGGGAATGTGGCTGGGAGACAATACTAGACTAGAAGGACTTCTTGAGGTTGAAAAGTCCTGAAAATCCAGGTCCAGAGGCCCAGTACGAGGGAGTTCCCTGGCGGCTTAGCAGTGAGGACTTGGTGCTTTCATCACTGCAGCCTGTGGTTCAGTCCCTGGTCTGGGAACAGAGATCCCACATCAAGCCGCTGCATGCTGCAGCCAACGACAAAGGGCCAATGGCCAATAAAGATTCTGCTTTGAGGGAGTTCCCATCATGGCTCAGCGGAAACGAACCTGACTGGTATCTTTGAGGACACAGGTTCGATCCCTGGCCTTGCTCAGTGTGTTCAGGATTGGCGTTGCCATGAGCTGTGGTGTAGGTCATAGACGCAGCTCGGATCCTGCAGATCCTGCATTGCTGTGGCTGTGGTGTAGGCCTGCACCAAAAAACTCTGCTTGGATCAGCATGATGCAGAAGGTCTGTGTGGCCCCTGCACCATGTGGCCCCAGCTGCTGGTCTTAGAGCCTCCCGACCTGGATGGGCCGTAGCTGCTTAGACTGTGTATGTAACCACCTTCTACACGTTTCTGTGACTGAAACTCCTTCTTTGGGGCAAACTGGGTTGTCACTTCAGGCTCTGAAGTCCAGGCATTGGATAGATGTTTTTTGTCCTCGGGTTAAGAGCATGCACGTCTCTCTCTAGACACAGGTTCGTAGGTGTGTCCCAGGGCGGCCTCTAGACTCTTGCTTTAGAATAACATCTTTTGCCCAGGGCACCCATGGGTTTTTATCACTCAGACAAGCAGGACACAATTCCCCTGCATCTCCCTCTACCTGTCCCCTGCACAGACCTGCTGGGAATGACTCCTGTGTTCCCTTGGGAAGCTGATCCCCTGGGCATGTGACGGCAGCACCAGAAAGCCTGTCTTTACGTTGACAAAGGCTGGGCAGCAGCACCTGCTCAGAGTGTCGGCCACCTTGGTGGTGGCCCCCGGAAAGAGGCAGAAGTTAAGAGACCCAGGACCCGCCAGCTCAGAGCCCCGGGAAGACGGAGTTTGAACAGGAAGGAAGGTGAGCCTTCGGCAGCCTTGAGCCTGGCACAGGCCACCAGCCAGCGGGTCGGCCAGCCCAGCCCAGCCCAGGGGGGACCACGTGGGCTGCAAGCTCGTTCCCAGGCAGGAAGAAACGTGTGCTTCTGGGATTCCATACCCCTTGCTCGGTCTTTAAGCAATAACTTAGGTCTCCTGAAGCTTGCTGGCGGGTCAGGATTTACTTTTATCGACTCTTTGGAGAGGGAGTTCCCTTATGGCACAATGGGTTAAGGGTCTGGCATTGTCACTGCAGCAGCTCAGTCCCTGGCCTGGGAACTTCAACATGCTGCAGGCATGGCCAAAAAAGAAAAAAAAGAGAGAGAGAGAGAGAAAGAAAATTTTGGAGAAGCTCCTCTTGCTGGCTGCTCAGGACTCAGAAGGTCAGACCCCCTCCGACCTTCCCAGTTGAGAAACTGTTCGCAGCTTCAGGCCAGAGGAAGCGCATCTAGCTGGGAACGTGCGGGGACAGCTTACAAAGGGATGGTGACCGAGATCCGCAAGCCGGGATGGTGCTGCTGGCCCGGAAGTGGGGAGGGGATAGGAATCGAGCGCCTTCTGGTCCAGTTTTCTTGGATATTTTGTTAATGATTCGGAAGGGGACGGACTGAGACGGCCTCTGAGATTCTGGGTGACGAGGAGCGGGGAGGATCGCTCATGGTTCTGCGCCAGCCGATCCCACTTCAGTGGGAGGTCTGGGCCCCCACCTCTGTCTCTAGCCCGTCTCGCTTGTCCTCCTGGCTCCACAGCTGTGTTTAGCCCAGTGACCCCAAAAGTTCTACTTCTGTGACCCCCAAGCTGTCCTGAGCTCGGAACTGGACTTGGCCCCTCGGTCACTGAGCTGTTCAGTTAAGCAGCTCAGCTTCAGTATGTCTCACCTGGAGCTCCGGCTGGTTCTGCCTGTCCCCGCGTCTGTTTCTCCCTTATTCTTCCCCATATCCCTGTAAATATCCGCCACTCATCCAGCCTCCCAAGCCCAAACCTGCCTGTCATCCTCCCTCTTTCCCTCACTGTCCCCCCCTCCCCGACCCACTTGAGCTCTTAGATATATCTTGATTCCTTTTCTCTGGGATCAAGCCACCGTCATCCGTGGCACGAGCTGTCCCACGCTCTCCCACTTGGGTGCTTGCAGCTCTCCAGCCCTTCCAGAGCCGGCAGTATCCTTTCAGATGCAAATCAGACCCTGTGGCTCCCTGGCCTAACACCCTGCTGGAGTGCCAGGTGCTCCCCTGTAAAGGCTCTGCCCCAGCCCACCTCCTCCCACACCGTGCCACGTGCTCCAGCGGCGCCGTGGCTCACTCTGACCCTCTTCTCCAGTTGTCCCGCCCTCCGAGGGGCCCTTCTTGGGCCTCCTTCCTGCAGGGGCCCCTCCTTCATCCCATCATCACTTAACACGCTGTCCTTCACTGCATTGATACCACGCACGAACTGCTCTGTCTCCCCTACTGGTGTGTGAGCGCCTTGTGGGAGGGACCCTCTGTCTCCTTCACCGCTGTGTTGCCAGCGTCTCGCCAGATTCCTACTTGAATAAACTGATAAATCTCAGACGGAGTGATAGTACAAAGTGTCCGATCCAGTAATATACGAGTGCCGATTATGTCCGTAAGATGGAATTGCCAAGAGTAGTGGTTGAGTTCCTGCGCTGAGGTTTAGGAAGCAATGTTCCTGCACAGGCGGGGAGAGCCTGGTTTACTGTGGGAAATATCTGGGCGGTTGGAGGCACCAGGCTTGGTGACGTGGCCACCAGAGGACTTGCAGGTTTCGGTGGGGAGACTGATACACTTTTAGGCCAAACACATGGGAGTTTGGTGCCCAGAACATTCTTTTTTTTGCTTTTTCTTTTCTTTTTTTTGCTTTTTAGAGGCCAACCTGAGGCATATGGGAGTTCCCAGGCTAGGGGTCAAGTCAGAGCTACAGCTGCCGGCCTACACCACAGCCACGGCAACGTGGGATCCTTAACCCACTGAGCGAGGCCAGGGATCGAACCTGCAACCTCATGGTTACTAGTCGGGTTCGTTAACCACTGAGCCACTACAGGAACTCCAGAACATTCTTCTACAATTTTTCTGCCAGGTCCCATCTGGAGCATCTTGTTTACTTAAAGTACCAGACTGGCAAAAAAAAAGTCTAAATCTGCATTGTAAAAAGCACAGAAGTGCTAAGGCCACTATCCAGCAGAAAGAGCCATCAGATTAAAAACTCCAGGATGTCCCATCGTGGTTCAGCAGAAACGAATCTGACTAGCATCCATGAAGTTGCTAGTCTGATCCCTGACCTCGCTCAGTGAGTTAAGGATCCGGCATTGCCCTGAGCTGTGGTGTAGGTCACAGATTTGGCTCAGATCTGGCATTGCTGTGGCTGTGGTGTAGGCCAGCGACTACAGCTCCGATTCAACCCCTAGCCTGGGAACCTCCCTTTGCCGCGGGTGAGGCCCTAAAAAGATAAATAAAATAAAATAAAATAAAATAAAAACTCCATGTGCCTCTAGAAGGCAGCACAAAGGACAGGGGTTGACTCTTAGAGGCAGGCCATTTTCCCAGGGAAGAACTTTCTAAACACTAGAAGCTTCCAAAAATGGAATGTGCTGTCCTATTAATGGAAATAGATTCTTTCAGCTACAAGTGGCAGAAAATCCAACTCAAGCTACTCTTAGGTTAACAACAAAAAAGGCCAGGAGGAATTTTTTTTTTTTTTCCTGATAGAATGGAAAATCTAGCAGCAGAGTGGAGCTTCAGGCATGGCTGGATCTAGAGGATCAGAGCGTGTCCTTGGGACTCTGCTTCGCTCTCCACACTAAGCTCTGCTTTCCTCCACGTTGGTCCTTTCTCAGGTTCCACCCCTCAGGCAGCAGGTGCTCCCCGGAAGCTCCAGGCAGATATTCTGTCTTCTCTGCCCCCACCCCCCAAGAGGAAGTCCCCAAATTAATCCAGGTGTCAAAACCCATTGGCTTGACTTGATAGTCATCTGCTCATCCTGGAGTCACTGTAGTCAGAGAGGTGATTAGCTGGGTCTAAATCCCAGTCCCGCTTCCAATTCAGTCCCCTCGGCTGGGGAAATGCGGGGCTCTGACTGGCTGAGCCGACTCCAGTAGCCAGGAGTGAAGTTAACCCAGCTGAGCCACTTGGACTGGGAGTGGATTGAATTAGTGCAAGGTTCCCGGCTCCGAGATCAAGAAACCAAAAGTTCCAGCACCTAGAAGCCCCTATGCCCTTCCCCGCAACCCTCCCCCCACTGTAGCTGCCCCTCCCCCGTGGTCCCTATCTCCTCTTCTACCTGCATAGATCCTTCTGCCAATGCTTATTCTCCATATACATGGGATCGCGAGTCCATGCTCTTTTGTGCCTGACTTCTTTCACTCAGCTTTATGTCCGTGAGATTCGCTTATATCGGTCTTTGGAGAGCGTTCACTCTCATCGCCAAATAGCCTTCCACGGAGGGAGGAAACCACAATTTATGTTTGCATTCCACTGCTGATGTGCATTTTGGGACGTTTCCGTTTGGGGACGTGTCTTCCTGCAACACGTGCTGGTATTTCTGGTGAATGTGTACCGAGGAGTGGAATTAATTGCTGGGTCACAGGGCACAAGTGTTCCTCCTGAGGAGATGCTGCTAGGGTTTTGCAGGGTGGTTGTACCGATCTACGTACTGGGAGCAGTTCTAAAGCCTCTAGATTTGGAGTTCCCTGGTGGCTCAGTGGGTTAAGGATCTGGTGTTGTCACTGTTGTGGCTTGGGTTGCTGGTGCGTCAAGATTCCTCTCCAGGGAACTCCCACTTATCCTCCCCCATCTCCTGGTGTGGCCAAAAAAAAGTCTCTGGGAGTTCCCGTCATGGCACAGCGGAAACGAATCTGACTAGGAACCATGAGGTTGCAGGTTCGATCCCAGGCATCACTTGGTTAACAATCTGGTGTTGCCGTGAGCTGTGGGAACCTCCATATGCTGCAGGTGTGGCCCTAAAAAGCAAAAAAAAAAAAAAAAAGGAAGTCTCTGGATCAGTTGCTATCCATGTCTCGTACATACAGAGAGTGGTGAGTCTGGGCTTCACAGAGGGTTGGGGCTTGTTAGCCGCTCCACCCTGGGTCACGGGCCCACAAGGAGGGAAGGAATTTTTGCTTTTTCCTGTCCCATCTCCGACATTTGACTCTCTCCTTCCCACACTGCCAAGTCTTCCTCTTTGAAGAATGAATTTTTTTTCTTTTTTCTTTTTAGGGCCGCACCTGCAGCCTATGGAGGTTCCCAAGCTAGGGATCAAATCAGAGCTGCCGCTGCCGGCCTACACCACAACCACAGCGACTCGGGATCTGAGCTGCATCTGCGACCTATGATGCTGCTTTCAGCGACACCAGATCCTTAACCCAATGAGCAAGGCCAGGGATCGAACCTGCATCCTCGTGGACCCAATGTCGGGTTCTTAACCCACAGAGCCACAACAGGAACTCCAGGAATGAGTTTTTGATACCAAAGTGTTTCTCTGCCTTTGAGACGGATGAGCGTAGTCGAAGGCTGCATTGCCGCAGCGCCGCGGGGCACATCTGTCTCGTGGCCCCGTCCGTCCCTTTGGCTAGAGACCTGGGGAGCTCGTGCCACACGCGCTCATCTCGGCCTCAGAACTGAGTGGACAAGGATGCTCTGATGTCCTGAGCTTGGCCGAAGCCCTGTCAGTGGGTTTTCCAGAATTTCCTACTGTCCTCTACATTTAGAGTAAAAAAAAAAAAAAAAATTCTCATTCTCAGAAAGAGGAACCCAAAGTAGAATGTGGTTTTACAATCAGAGGAAGTGGATCCCAGCGGTGGTAACACAGTGGCTCAGCGTGACAGGCTGTCCAGTTGCTCAGAGCAGCTTCTGGGCCCAGATGGCAGAGCCACCAGAAGAGTGTTTCTCAAACTAAACGTTTCCTCTCCACTATTTTTATTTTTATTTATTTTATTTATTTATTTATTTTGTCTTTTTGCCTTTATGTAGAGCCGCACCTGCGGCATATGGAGGTTCCCAGGCTAGGGGTCTAACAGGAGCTGTAGCTGCCGGCCTTCGCCACAGCCACAGGAACGCAGGATCCAAGCCGCGTCTGCAACCTACACCACAGCTCACGGCAACGCCAGATCCTTAACCCACTGAGCAAGGCCAGGGATCGAACCCGCAACCTCATGGTTCTTAGTTGGATTCGTTAACCACTAGCCACAAAGGGAACTCCCTCTCCACTATTTTTAAAAGTCATTTAAATCTGTGTGACCTTCGGGTAGGAAAGTATGTCTCCAGAATAAAACTTACAGAGTTCCCATTGTGGCGCAGTGGAAATGAATCCAACTAGTATCCCTGAGGATGCAAGTTCCTTCCCTGGTTTCACTCAGTGAGTTAAGGATCCAGCTTTGCCACAAGTTGCAGTGTAGTCTCAGTTGCGACTCGGGTCTGGTGTTGCTGTGGCTGTGGAGTAAGCCGGCGGCTGCAGCTCCGATTTGACCCCTAGCCTTGGAACCTCCATCTGCTGCAGGTGAGGCCCTAAAGAGAAAGAAAAAAAAAAAGACAACCCCCCACAGAAAAACGGACAAGTTTATAGGCTGGTTGTTTGCAGAAGGTAAAAACATTTTCCAGATAATGAGAGACGTTTGATTAAGACAAGAGAGCATTTAATGCTGACCAGATTGGCAGAAATGAGTAAATTTGACAATAACAGGTGCTGACAAAGAAATGGAGGAGTTCCTTTCATGGCTCAGTGGTTAATGAACCCAACTGGGATCCACGAGGATGTGGGTTCGATCCCTGGCCTTGCTCAGTGCGTTAAGGATCTGGCATTGCCATGAGCTGCTGTGTAGGTCACAGACGTGGCTCGGATCCTGTGTTACTGTGGCTGTGGTGCAGGCCGGTGGCTGCAGCTCCAATTAGACCCCTAGCCTGGGAACCTCCACATGCCGTGGGTGTGGCCCTAAAAAACAAAAGCAAAAAAAAAAAAAAGGAAATGGAGATGAAGCCCATTGCTAATGGACCACCGCCACATTGCTTTAGTAAAGTTAATCATGTGACTGTGCTGACATGGCTTATACTTGTGATCCAGCGCCTCCGCTCTTAGGTACATACTCCCGCCCTGGCCAGTATGGCAGCCACTAGCCACGTGGATTTCTTAAGCATTCAGAATGAGGGGAGTGTGATTGAGGAATGGAATTTTTAAATGTTATATTTAACTGTAATTCATGTAAATGTAAGAATTGATAGTTTGTGATGGGAAACTTTCCCTCTTCTTTCTTTCTTTTCTTTTTTGGCTTTTTTAGGGCCGCACCTTCAGCATATGGAGGTCCCCAGACTAGGGGTCTAATCGGAACTGTAGCCGCTGGCCTACACCACAGCCACAGCAACGTGGGATCTGAGCTGCATCTGCAGCCTACACCACAGCTCATGGCAATGCCGGATCCTTAACCCGCTGAGCGAGGCCAGGGATTGAACCCACAGCTTCATGGTTCCTAGTCGGATTCATTAACCACTGAGCCACAACGGGAACTCCATCACCGTATATTCTTTAACCCACTGAGTGAGGCCAGGATCGAACCTGCATCCTCATGGATGCTAGTCGGGTTTGTTTCCACTGCGCCATAATGGGAACTCCATGTAATGGAAAACTTTTAAATATATTTAGAACAGCTTGAATCTGTGAACCTACTTTTTTAACCTGTAAGTTTTATGAAATCTACATAAAGACGAAATATTTCTTTTTCTTTCTTTTTGGCTTTTGTCTTTTTAGGGCCATACCTGCGGCATATGGAGGTTCCCAGGCTAGGGGTAGAATCGGAGATGTAGCCGCCGGCCTACACCAGAGCCACAGCAACGTCAGATCCAAGCTGTGTCTGCGACCTACACCACAGCTCACGGCAATGCTGGATCCTTAACCCACTGAGCGAGGCCAGGGATCGAACCTCATGGTTCCTAGTCGGATTCATTTTCACTGCACCAGGATGGGAACCAAGATGAAATATTTCTAATGCAAATCTAGAATCCAGGAGTTCCCAGTGTGGCACAGTGGGTTAAGGACTCAGCGTTGCCACAGCTGTAGTGTAGGTCGCAGATGTGGCTCAGATTTGATCCCTGACCCGGGAACTCCCATATGCTGCAGGTACAGTCAAAAATGGAAAGAAAAAATAGAAAATCTAGAGTCTAAATTGCAATGTGCTATAAGTGTAAAAATACACACCAGATTTCAAAGACTTAATACCAAAAAAAGTCAGCTTATTAGTAATTTTCTCTACTGATAACAACTGAAATGACCACAATTTGGATATATTAGGTTAAATAGATTATTAGCTTAATTTTATCTGTGTCTTTTTCCTTTTTTTTTTCGGCTGCGCCTGTGGCATATGGGAGTTCTCAGGCCAGGGATCAAACCCATGCCTCAACAGCGACCTGAGCTGTGATAGAGAGAACGCTGGATCCTTAACTCACTGGGCCAAACTCCTCGTCTTACTTTTTAATTTACTTTATTTATTTTTGTCAAGGGCCGCACTTGCGGCATATGGAGGTTCCCAGGCTAGGGGTCTAATCGGAGCTGTAGCCACCGTCCTACGCCACAGCCACAGCAACGCCAGATCCAAGCTGCGTCTGCGACCTACACCACAGCTCACGGCAACGCCGGATCCTTAACCCACTGAGCAAGGCCAGGGATCGAACCTGCAGCCTCATGGTTCCTAGTCAGATTCGTTTCCACTGCGCCACAACGGGAACTCCTCTTCTTACTTTTTTAAAATGTGACTGCTGGTAACTTTGACATTGGCGTATGTGGTTCACATTGTATTTCCCTTAGACCACAGTCGCCAAGACTCTGACTTGTACACAAGGAGATACATGTAAGAATACACATTGTAGCGTCATTTGTAGTAACCAAAATAAATAGACACAAACCTTGAGGTTCTTCAACAAGAGAGGGGGTAAATAAATTGTGCTTTATTTACAGGGTGAAATACCACCCAAGAGTTAAAAATGAATGAACTAGAGTTACATGTATCAGCTTGGATCAATCTAAAGATAATCTAAAGATGAGGATGCGAAGTGGCAAAAAAACAAGTTGCAGAAAACTCACTAGTCATACAATGTTTTAAAGCATGGAAAAGTATTAGGAATTGTTCATGGATACATATTAGTATAATAAAAGGATAAAAACACTCATGGAAACTATAAACAACCAGAATCCAGGTGGTGGTAACCTGAAGTGGGCAAAAGTACTTCAGGCCCTCTAATTGTGCCTGTAACATTTTGTTTCTTAGTGGGGAGTGGGTTTGATGTGACTGAGCTGTTTCAACAACTTGTTTGATGGCCAAAGCCATTTTTAGGCCATTTAGTTTCTGGTCATAAAATTTCAAAGAAGTGTTTCCTGTGGCTCAGCAGATTAAGGCCCCGGCATTGTCACTGCTGTGGCTCGGGTTGCTGCCATGGCATGGGTTCAATTCCTATCCCGAGAACTTCCACATGCTGCGGGTGTGGCTAAAGGGAAAAGTTTCAAAGAACTTCAGCCGATGGTCCTCTTAGGTCTGGGTTGTCTGCCCAGCAATCGTGCCGTGTCCCATCTTTGCCAGCTGGTGTCCATGGCGAGGCTTCCAGTGTGTTTGTGTCCTTGAGAAGAAATGATTTGACTTGGGTCTGTTGGTGTCTTGAACTAGGGGCGCTGCTGTGAGGGATTCAAAACAGAGTACTCATCTGTGGTGAGAAGGCAGCTCAGCCTAGACGGCGACCTGGGGCAGCAGGAGCAAGCCGCTAGCATCCCCTGGCTGGGACGCCATCCCAAGGCACCTGCTGGCCAAGGTCCGGGCAGTCTGTTTTCCAAAAGGTCCTTTTAAAGGACTCACCCAACAGGAGTTCCCATCGTGGCTCAGCAGAAATGAATCCAACTAGCATCCATGAGGACTCAGGTTGGATCCCTGGCCTGGCTCAGTGGGTTAAGGATCCGGCGTTGCCGTAAGCTGTGGTGTAGGTTGCAGACGCGGCTCGGATCTGCTGTTGCTGTGGCTGTGGCGTAGGCCGGCAGCTATAGCTCCGATGGACCCCTAGCCCGGGAACCTCCATATGCCATGGATGCGGCCCTAAAAAGACAAAAATAAATAATGAAATAAGTAAACAGGACTCACCCAGCACACCCGAGGGCCTCATTCTGCCTTTGCTGCCTTTGCAGGACGACTGGCGTCTGAGAAGTAAAAGCGCAGGATGCCCCCCGGGGTTGACTGCCCCATGGAATTCTGGACCAAGGAGGAGAATCAGAGCGTAGCCGTGGACTTCTTGCTGCCCACGGGGGTCTACCTGAACTTCCCTGTGTCCCGAAATGCCAACCTCAGCACCATCAAGAAGGTACGACCTTGACCTTAAAACTGCTTCTCAGAGTTTGGAACTCAGACAGACAGACCCGCAGACTCTCCCGCGCTCAGGCAAAGCTTCTCAGATTTGAGATCCTCAGCTACGAATATGAAAAGATTAAAAATCATATCCAATAATTTAATTAATTAATTAATTTTGCTGTGCCCATGGCATGCGGAAGTTCCTGGGCCTCCCCGGAACTCAAACCCACACCATGGCAGCATCCAAGCCACAGCAATGACAATGCTGGATCCTTAACCCACTGAGCTAACCTGGGATTTCCAGTATCCAAGCCTTGTCCCAGTGAGAACCCACCTCGCTTTCCAGCTTCCCAGCTCCCCTGCCCCCAGCCTTTATCAGTTTATGTCTCCCCCTCCCTAGATTCCAGGGAGAGCCTCAGGGCGCTGGTTCTCAGGGTGCTTTTTCATTCTCTCCATCACTATGCTGTCGTGTTTGAAACCACATCTCATCCATGGCCACTGAAGAGTTTTACCAGCCTTTTGTCTTTAGAGCTGTCATCATAGTAAACATCTTTGGAAGTGGTTTTTGACTCTGTTGGATAATTTTCAGCTGGGATTATTGAGTCAGAGGATTAAACATCTGGATGGTATGTGGTAGATATTGTGTTGTGACCTTTCAAAGGGTTTGTCCCACTTGCACTGTGTGGGTTTAAGGGATCATACGTGAGGACGAGCCCTGGAATTTGAAAAGCTATACTTGGGAACAGAAAAAAGAAAAAAAGAGAACAGTGGGCCAGCCTGGATTTTTTTTTTTTTTATTCTTCCCTTCCTGGGTGTTTCTTTAAAAATTAAATTTCTTTTTTCCCCTTTCAAAAGTAATATGGACACTTTGAAATTTAGGAGAATAAGAAAAAATAGAAGGCAGAGTACCCGCTGCGGCACAGTGGGTTGAGAACCCGACTGCAGCAGCCCAGGTCTCTGCAGAGGCGTGGGTTCAGCCCCCAGCCCAGCACAGTGGGTTTAAGGAATCCGGTATTGCTGCAGCTGCAGATTTGATCCATATGCTGCTGGTGTGGCCATAAAAATAAATAAAGGGAGGAAAGGAGAGGAGAGGAGAAAGGAAAAAGGAGAAATAAAAAAAATTAAGATCCAGCTGATAACACTTTGGCTGTTTCCTGTTTTCTATTTTGTTTTTGTGTGTTTGTGACAATTCTGATTATGAATTTTTATATATTTTTCTGAGTTAACATTATAACATCTTTTTCATGTTGTTAACTTTATATAAATATCAAGTTAATAAGTTAATCTTATTTTTCTGCTTACAGAGTTATTCATGCAGGCTATTAAAATTCCAGCACCTCATACCCCAGTTCGATTTCAGTTTCTTCGTCTTCCTTTTTTTTGGTCATTTTAGGGCAGCACCCACAGCACGTGGAGGTTCCCAGGCTAGGGGTTGAATTGGAGCTGTAGCCGCCTGCCTACACCACAGCCACAGCAATGCCAGATCCAAGCTGCATCTGCGACCTGCACCACAGCTCTTGGCAATGCCGGATCCTAAACCCACTGAGCCAGGCCAGGGATTGAGCCTGGGTCCTCATGGATGCCAGTCAGATTCATTTCCACTGAGCCCCAAAGGGAACTCCAGTTTCTTCATATTTTTATTTATACCAGGGATCCGAGAGTAAATTTTCTAGGCTTTGTGGGCCATATGGTATTTGTTGCAACTACTCAACTCTGCCATTGCAGGGTGAAAGCAGCCGTAGATGTGTAGAAGTGAATGGGCATGGCTGTCTTCTGATAATTTGGCAAACTGTAGCTTGCCAAGTCGTGGTCTACAGTAATTAATACATTTATTGTTCTTTTATGGGGATGGGCTTGAATCATAGCTGCTGTTCTACTAGGGTTTTTTTTTTCCCCACCTAATGCTGTATCTTGGAGCACGCCTCCCCCCGCCCCCTGCCCACCGTATCCTTAGATTCTGGGTCATGCCCCCTGCCCTCCCTTTGCGTTGATGGACCGTAATTATCCATCTCCCTGTGGAAGAAAAACAAGGCTGTTCTCTCCTTTTCCATCTTCTCTGTGACCTTGCTGTGAACACCTTTGCACTAAAATTCGTTAGATGGCACCCGGTGATCTCTGGGGACACCTCACCCCCAAGGCCACACACTGGCAGCCTTAGCCAAACCTGTCGCGAAGAGGTGTTTATGGCCCCCTTAGTGTGTGCATCTTTTTTTTTCTTGTCTTTTTAGGGCCACACCCATGGCATATGAAAGTTCCCAGGCTAGGGGTCTAATTGGAGCTGGAGTTGCCAGCCCTCACCACAGCAATGCAGGATCCGATCCATGTCTGCGACATACACCACAGCTCACAGCAACGCCGGATCCTTAACCCACTGAGCAAGGCCAGGGATCGAACCTATGTCCTCATGGATGCTAGTTAGATTCATTAACTGCTGAGCCACAACAGGAACTCCATGTGCACCTTTTCTGAATTCGTTGCCAGTATTTAAAGATTAGGGTGCCAAACCCCAGAACAATTAGCTGGGTGTGTGGAGGTCACATCTGGTGGGACAGCTCCCCGGAGAACCGCAAGGGAGGCTGCAGTCTCAGCTCCGGATTGTCGCACGTTCCTGGCCCCCTTCACAGAGAAGCAGTGGCGGAGCCTCCTGGTGACCCACTGGCCAGCACTCCAGGGACGGAGGGGGTAGGGGTGCTGGCATCTTGCCTTCGCCCCCTTGTCAGGGTCTTGAGGCCGGACTCCACCTGCCTCCCGCTCCTCTGCGGTCATGCCCGCCTTGGGGACAGGGCTGACCGGCAACTGTCCCTCTCAGGTGTTGTGGCACCGCGCCCAGTATGAGCCGCTCTTCCACATGCTCAGTGACCCGGAGGCCTACGTGTTCACCTGCGTCAACCAGACCGCGGAGCAGCAGGAGCTGGAGGACGAGCAGCGGCGGCTGTGCGACATCCAGCCCTTCCTGCCTGTCCTGCGCCTGGTGGCCCGCGAGGGTGACAGAGCCAAGAAGCTCGTCAGCTCTCAGATCAGCCTGCTCATAGGCAAAGGTACCCTGCTGGGGCCAGGCGGGCCCACCTCGCTGGACCTGCGTGCACGCATGTGTGCGCACACACACACACACGCACACACATGCTCGCTCATGCAAATGCGCCCGTACACACGCTCTCACTCACGCACACACGCTAGCACATGCACATACGCACGCACACACGTGCACACGCTCGCACACAGATGAACACACACGCTCGTTCACGCAAACGCGCATGCACACACGCTGTCACACACACGTGCTCACATACGCACACGCGCACACGCTCAACGCACACGCACACACATGCTCACACGAACGCACGCACACACACGCTCTCACGCACACATGCTCACGCACACACGCACGCTCGCACACGCACATACGCACGCACACACGCTCACACGCCCCCGTCCCATTCAGCCCCGCCCCCAACCTCAGCTCCCACCCCACCCCTGCCCTGTCCCATTCCCCACGCCCGCGCCCTGACCCCCAGGCTGATCCGGTTCCACGCCACCTCTCAGGGCTCCATGAGTTCGACTCCTTGCACGACCCGGAGGTGAATGACTTTAGGGCTAAGATGCGCCAGTTCTGCGAGGAGGCGGCCGCCCGCCGGCAGCAGCTGGGCTGGGAGGCCTGGCTGCAGTACAGCTTCCCCCTGCAGCTGGAGCCCTCCGCGCGGAGCTGGGGGCCCGGCACCCTGCGTGTCCCCAACCGGGCCCTCCTGGTCAACGTCAAGTTCGAGGGCAGTGAGGTGAGCCGTGGCCCCCCCCCGCCGGCCCCCGTGCTCTGTGCGCAGGCTGCCGTGTCCCTGGGCACGTTTCCCCTGTGAGACCCCGGGTCACCCACCAGCCCCCCCAAAGTCACTCTCCCAACATCGGGTGCTGTTTGTGGGGTGTCCATGCGTGCCAGGGGCTTGGCCGCAGGTCGGACCAGGCGAGTTCCATGAGGCAGAGTGAGCCTGTGCCTTTGGCCCTTAGTCCATTCGTTCATCCCGCGGTCGGCCATGTGCCCTCGCAGAGCTCACACTGGGGGGACAGCAGGGGCCTAATGCATGCCGATGGGCAGCCCCCCTACCCGTGCCCTAGAGCCCCAAGGGCTCTCGACGTGGAGGGCTGACCCCCCTCCCCCTCCCCTAGGAGAGCTTCACCTTCCAGGTGTCCACCAAGGACGTGCCCCTCGCCCTGATGGCCTGCGCCCTGCGGAAGAAGGCCACGGTGTTCCGGCAGCCGCTGGTGGAGCAGCCTGAGGACTACACGCTGCAGGTGAACGGGAAGCACGAGTATCTGTACGGCAGCTACCCGCTCTGCCAGTTCCAGGTGAGGGCCGGGGGCTGAGCGGCGCCCTGGGCTCCCCGTTTCCCCACAGCCCTGCCCGGGGGCCTGAGTCAGGGTCAGGGGAGCTGGTCCTTGGCCCCCTGTGAGCCTGACAAGCCGGACCTTGTGGGTCGCCGTGAGAGTGTCCCCTGGCTGGGCAGGCTGTCCCCGTGAGCACAGGGAGGTGGGTGGGGGCGGGAGAGGCCCCGGGAGGCCTGGCGTAGGCTGTGGTCAGCCTGGGAGTCCCTGGACAGCCAGCAGTCCTGGGGGAGCTGGGGCCGCCCTGCTGGTCCGCTCACTGCGCCCCCGTCTCAGTACATTTGCAGCTGCCTGCACAGCGGACTGACGCCTCACCTGACCATGGTGCACTCCTCTTCCATCCTCGCCATGCGGGACGAACAGAGCAACCCCGTCCCCCAAGTCCAAAAACCGCGCACCAAGCCGCCCCCCATTCCCATGAAGAAGGTGAGCCAGCGCCGCGCACTCACTCTCCCCGCCAGCCCTGCCTCCCGCCTGTCGTCCAACCCGAGAGCCTATGGGGCAACACCCTGGGCCGGGGGTGGGTGCAGGGCCCTTCACTCAAGCCCCTTGGTTGGTCCATGTTAAGAGTCAGGCCTTTGAGGAGTTCCCGTCGTGGCTCAGTGGTTAACGAATCCAACTAGGAACCATGAGGTTGCGGGTTCGATCCCTGGCCTTGCTCAGTGAGTTAAGGATCCAGCGTTGCTGTGAGCTGTGGTGTAGGTTGCAGACATGGATCGGATCCCGCATTGCTGTGGCTGTGGCGAAGGCCGGCAGCTACAGCTCCTGTTAGACCCCTAGCCTGGGAACCTCCGTATGCCACGGGCGCGGCCCTAGATAAGGCAAAAAGACAAAAAGAAGTCAGGCTTTTGAGCATGATGGGCGGCCAACAGGACCGACGTGTGGGGCTGGGTGCCCTCAGGCTGCCCCTCTCCTCAAAGCACCTGCTACCTGCACGATATGCAGAATTCCATTACCTGGGGAGCCCAGGGGTCTCGGGACCCCGTGAGCACCTGCACAGCAGGTTTTCTGGTAAACCGCTGGTGTCGCGGGCCTTACTGAGCTTTACTGTAAACCCGCAACACCATCGCCCACCCCCAGTGACCCGCGGCCTCTTTGGGAGGGCCAGCCTCAGAATTCCACTGCATTAACGGACCTGCCCCCCCCCCGCCCCCAGCCCTCCTCCGTGTCCCTGTGGTCCCTGGAGCAGCCTTTCTGCATCGAGCTGATCCAGGGCAGCAAAGTGAATGCCGACGAGCGGATGAAGGTAGGGCTTCTGGCCGCGAAGGGGACAGGGAACGTGTGTTCTCTGCAAAACACGGCGGCTGTGGCCTGGAGGGGTGGCGGAGGAAGAAGGAGGGTCACACGAAAGCCACCTGACCACATTACCCGGCATCCCTGCTGGGTGGCTGTGAGCTGATTCAAAACAGGAAGGGGGGAGGGGACTGGGCCGGCCGGCCAGGGAGGCCGATTCGGAGAAACCGGGCCGGGTGAGTTCTGGGTATTGGCTCTGGTGGAGGCCGTGGGGCCGGGCCCAGCCCAGGGATGTGGGAACCACAGAGTCTGGGAGGTGACAGGAGCAGAAGAGGCGTGGCTCCACCTGGGCCAGGGGCCTTGGGGCTCCCAGGCGGCGCTTGGGGTGGGGGGCGTGTGCCGCACAGGCGTCAACCTCGGGGCCAAGCCCACTTCTGGGAAGTTCACACACCCACCTCCTCCGGGCTCAAGATGGCCCGAACTGAGGATTTTTTTTTGCAGGACCGGGTCCCAGGAGGTCGGGGCTCTTTGGGGAGCAATTTTTTGGTTGGGGTAACGTCACAAGCAGGGCAGGTCTGGTTTCCCGTAGACGAATCATGGAGGGTTGGATGGAGACAGATTTCTGGCTGGGGGACGAGGAGCTGGAGGAGACAGGGCAGGGTGTGCGAGCGACATTAGGTCCACCCCCTACAGCCGATCCTGAGCTGTGCGGGGGCGCTCGGGTGCTTGAGCCACAAGGGCCCCTGGGGTTCCCGAGCCCCGATGGGGAAACTGAGGCCCAGAGCAGGGGAGAGACACGCCCTGCTCCCGCTGTCCATGGGGAGCACAGCCCTCGATGCCCTCTCCTTCACCCCGGGGGCCCCTTGTCCCCTGCAGGCAGCCGGCCATTCGTCTTCCCGACCCTCCTTCTTCCATGTGGGGAGCGGGGTTCAGACCCACGAGAAGTGAGGGTGTTTGGGGGAGAGATTGGAGCCTTAGGCGGGAGGGAGCACCTGGGAGGGGAGGGGGAGGCTGGGCCTCTGCCACCTGTCACCCGCGCCCGCGCCTTCCCCAGCTGGTGGTGCAGGCCGGGCTGTTCCACGGCAACGAGACGCTGTGTAAGACGGTGTCCAGCTCGGAGGTGAGCGTGTGCTCGGAGCCCGTGTGGAAGCAGAGGCTGGAGTTCGACATCAACATCTGCGACCTGCCGCGCATGGCCCGCCTCTGCTTCGCCCTCTATGCGGTGATCGAGAAGGCCAAGAAGGCTCGCTCCACCAAGAAGAAGTCCAAGAAGGCGGTGCGTGGGACGCGTCAGGAGGCGGACCGCGGACAGCCCGTGCTGGGCCCAGCCCCGTCCTGCAGCCCCCGGGGCCACCGCCTGCCCCGCTCCCCCAGTCCCGGCAGGCACGCGGCCCGGGGACAGCGTCCAGGAGGGCCGGCGGACCCCAGCCTTGCCACCCGTCCCGTGCCGGCCTCTGCCCTGCCCAGGACAGTGCTGGGTTGCGAGCAGGGATGGCCCAGAATGTGTGGGCCAAGGTCCTTGGTCCTCATGGGAGCCTGGAGGCAGCTCCCTGGGGTGGGAAGACAAACGTGTCATCCTTACAGGTGCCCTGAGTCAGCAGCCGGCTGGGGACGGAGTGGTGGCCGGCCACTGAGTCACGGGGCCCAGGATGTGACTGGCCCCTGAGCCACGCTGACTCACTTGCAGCCAAGCTGGGCCGGCTCTTGGGGGCCAATGTGGTTTGTTTGAGGCTTTCTCGAGAAGCCGAGAGCGGGGTGTGTCCAGCAGCAGAGGGCAGCCGATGGGGGGGCCAGCCCCGCCGGCTGCCTCGCAGGGAGTCTGGGCGAGTGAGGGCAAGGAGCCCGGGCCTGGCTGGGCCCATCCTGCAGATGTGCGAACTGAGGCTTTTCGGCGGCTGGCCCTGACCTGCCCGGCTTCTCTCCCAGGACTGCCCCATCGCCTGGGCCAACCTCATGCTGTTTGACTACAAGGACCAGCTCAAGACAGGCGAGCGCTGCCTGTACATGTGGCCCTCGGTCCCAGGTCAGTCCGGGCCCCGAGGGTGGGGGTGCGGGGCTGGGGTCCCAGACGTGGCAGCCATCCTCTTGCAACTCCATGTGTCCCTATGTCCAGATGAGAAAGGGGAGCTCCTGAACCCTGCAGGGACCGTGCGGAGTAACCCCAACACTGAGAGTGCGGCTGCCCTGGTCATCTTCCTCCCCGAGGTGGCCCCACACCCCGTGTACTACCCTTCTCTGGACAAGGTCAGTGAGGGACCCCTTGACGTTCCCAAATGTCCAGGACCCGCCCTGCCCAAAGCCTTGACGCTAAAGATCAACATTCCTGATCCTGCCTTGGGGGTCCCCCAGGTCCCGGTCCCCACACCCTGCGAGCTGCCTGGGGCTGGGGACCAGGTCCCCATGCACACCTGGGGGCTTCCTTGACCCTGGAGTCCTCGTGTGGCCTAGAGCAGCGGTTCTCAACCAGGGGCCACTTCGCCCCCCAGGGGACCTCGGGCAATGTCCAAAGTCGTTGTCACATCTGGTGGGAGAAGGGCGCCTGGCGTCGGGGTGGAGGCCAGGCGCGCCGCTAAACGCCCTGCAGTTTGCGGGACAGTGCCCGCCAGTGAGAGTCACTGGCCCACAAGGCCAACTGTGCCAGGGCGTTAACACCTGCCCCGGGGGGCCCCCCGCCAGGCTGGCCCAGGTCCCGGGGGGCACCTCTGAGAGCCGGGCCGCTGTTGCAGATCCTGGAGCTGGGGCGGCACGGGGAGCACGGGCGCTTCACAGAGGAGGAGGTGAGCTGGGCGCCTTGGGTGGCAGCAGGGTGGGGGGACCGGCACAGCCCTCACCCGCCCCGTGCCCTGTAGCACCTGCAGCTGCGAGAGATCCTGGAGCGGCGGGGGTCCGGGGAGCTGTACGAGCACGAGAAGGACCTGGTGTGGAAGATGCGGCACGAGGTCCAGGAGCACTTCCCCGAGGCGCTGGCCCGGCTGCTGCTGGTCACCAAGTGGAACAGGCACGAGGATGTGGCCCAGGTGGGAGACGAGGGTGGGCCCGGGAGGGGCAGAGCCTGGAGCCAGACGGCGGTGACGCCCCCGCCCCCTGTCCCGCCCTGACCACCTGCTCCCCGCAGATGCTCCATTTGCTGTGCTCCTGGCCCGAGCTGCCCGTTCTGAGTGCCCTGGAGCTGCTGGACTTCAGCTTCCCCGACCGCCACGTGGGCTCCTTCGCCATCAAGTCCCTGCGGAAACTGACGTGAGTCCCCGGGGCCTCCTCATCCTCAGAGGGCGGCTTTGGCCTGACGGCCCGGGACCAGGTGCCGGGTGGGGACTCGGCCTTTCCTGGGGGCCTGCTCAGGTGAGGCTGCACCCTCCCACCCCGCGCCTGCCCTGCCACCCACTTCTGGCCAGTGACAGACCCCTCTGCCCAGCCGCAAAGCTCCCGCCCAGCGGGCCTCCCTTCTCTGCAGGGACGACGAGCTTTTCCAGTACCTGCTGCAGCTGGTGCAGGTGCTCAAGTACGAGTCCTACCTCGACTGCGAGCTGACCAAGTTCCTGCTGGACCGGGCCCTGGCCAATCGCAAGATCGGCCACTTCCTCTTCTGGCACCTCCGGTAGCTGGATTCGCCTGGAAGGCCGGGGTGGGGGGGGACCTCTTGCTGACTGGCCCCCGGGGGTGTCCCGGCGTGGAGTCCGCCCATGTGGCCCCCAGGCGAGGCTCAACCCCCTCTCCCTCCCTCCAGCTCCGAGATGCACGTGCCGTCGGTGGCCCTGCGCTTCGGCCTCATCATGGAGGCCTACTGCAGGGGCAGCACGCACCACATGAAGGTGCTGATGAAGCAGGTGAGGCGCAGGGCCCCGCACCCTCGCCAGGGCTCCACCTCCAGAACCCCCGGGGGCTGGGCTGAGGCTCGGAGCCTGCCCCTCGCGGCCTGCCCACGCTGCCCTCCCATCCTCCCGGCCAGGGGGACGCGCTGAGCAAACTGAAGGCGCTCAACGACGTTGTCAAGGTGAGCTCCCAGAAGACCACGAAGCCCCAGACCAAGGAGCTGATGCACCTGTGCATGCGCCAGGAGACCTACCTGGAGGCCCTCTCCCACCTGCAGTCCCCGCTTGACCCCAGCATCCTGCTGGCTGAAGTCTGGTGAGCCCCCGGCCCCCAGCCCGGGCTCCCCGCCCCCAGGCCTTGCCCAGGCCGCCTGGCTGACCGCCCTCCCGCCCGGCAGCGTGGAGCAGTGCACCTTCATGGACTCCAAGATGAAGCCCCTGTGGGTCATGTACAGCAACGAGGAGGCGGGCAGCGACGGCAGCGTGGGCATCATCTTTAAGAACGGGGATGGTGAGCGGGCCGGGCCCCGGGGAGGGACCACTCGGGCCTCGGCTTCGCTTCCCCACGTCATGCTGTACGGCCCGCGGGGGGACCCCGGGAGGGCTGCTCCTGGAGGGCGAGCTGACGAAAGACAGGGTCCTGGGACTCGGGGGCCCGGGCGTGGCTGGGACTGGAGGACCCGCCAGAAACACATGCCTTTCCCCCCGGGCCGGCCGCGCAGACCTCCGCCAGGACATGCTGACCTTGCAGATGATCCAGCTCATGGACGTTCTGTGGAAGCAGGAGGGCCTGGACCTGAGGTGAGAGGCCCCCCTGTCCTCCATGTGCGCCTGCGCCAAGCCTGGGACGCTGTCCCTTTGCGGGGAGCCTCTGTCAAAGCTGACATTTCCATCTCAGCTGGGAAAACGACTGGCCGTTCTAAGGAGCGCAGTGACCAGTTTGAAGCCCGGGTTCAGGGAGCCGAGCGCACGGGATGAAGCAGGCGAAGGCCAGCCCCGGCGCTTTGAGCCGGTCTCACGCCACTGCTTCCTTCACCCCCAGCATCCCTGGCTTCCCGCCCCTCACCTCCTTCCAGGCCGCCTCGATTGTTCTCTCTGAGCAAACATAAGCTCCGCCAAGGTGCTGATGTTTTCTCTCTGCATCTTGGATGCTGATGCGACCTGGCCAAGCAGGCTTCCATGGAGCCCTCGGAGTCCAGGGCTCCCCCCAGCCCGTCTCCTCTTTTTCAGTAACTGGAGTAGCATCTCCGGTGGCTTTTTGGGGTTCAGCTTCTCCGGGTCAGGCAGCCCCAGGGCCAGCCCTTGACCCCTGTGCCCGCCTGCCCCTCCTCCCACCCGGCTAGGATGACCCCCTACGGCTGCCTCTCCACCGGGGACCGCACGGGCCTCATTGAGGTGGTGCTTCACTCGGACACCATCGCCAACATCCAGCTCAACAAGAGCAACATGGCGGCCACGGCCGCCTTCAACAAGGACGCCCTGCTCAACTGGCTCAAGTCCAAGAACCCTGGGTAGGTGTCGGGCCCGAGGGACGGATGCCCTCTCCTTCCCAAGAGGTACAGTCTGGGAGTCAAAGGCGAGGAGGGGGCCTGTGGCAGTCTCTGTGGCTTCCTGGCTCAGCCGAGGACCGTCCTGTAGGCACCGCTGAGGGGTGGGTCAGGTCTCTGTCCCCCCGCATATCAGTTAGTTATGAAGTTTAACAAACACCCTGAACTTGGGGGCCTAAGTCACAGATCTGCGGCTTGAGCTGGCTCAGCTGAGGTTTTCCTGCTGGAATCACTCAGGCAGCTGCTCTCGTCTGGTCGCTTGGCTCTGCCTGGAAGGCCACGTCTCTCCATGGCCTCCGTGCTGGCCTCGGCTTCCCCCCGTGGCCGCAGGGAAGGTGTGGGGGCTGCGAGGCGTCTTAAGGTCCAGGCTCTGGAAGGAGCCCAGCATCACTTCCTCCACGTCCTGTCGGTCCAAGCGAGTCACAAGGCCAGGGTCAAGGGGAGGGGACGCAAAGACCCCACGCCTTGGTAGAAGGAGCTGCAAAATGGTGTGGCTGCGGTTTCTGTCCCGCCCTCCAGGGAGGCCCTGGATCGAGCCATTGAGGAGTTCACTCTGTCCTGCGCTGGCTACTGCGTGGCCACGTACGTGCTGGGCATCGGCGACCGGCACAGCGACAACATCATGATCCGCGAGAACGGGCAGGTGGGGCAGCGCGGGGGCTGCGGCGAGGGCGGCGCTGGCCCCTCTGCTCTGCGCGCAGAGCCCCCCCGCCCCCGAGCCCCTCCGACTTCCTCTCCCCGCCCGGGCACCCCCCTTTCTGACTCCTCTTCAGTCTGCTCTCCCTCCCCCTTAGCTCTTCCACATCGATTTCGGCCACTTCCTGGGAAATTTCAAAACCAAGTTTGGAATCAACCGTGAGCGAGTCCCGTTCATCCTGACCTACGACTTCGTCCACGTGATCCAGCAGGGGAAGACGAATAATAGTGAGAAGTTTGAGAGGTGAGGGTGCCCCAGACCACCCCCCCCCCGATGCGCCCTGGTCAGGGGGCCCCAGGCTGGGTGCAGGGACGGGCCTCAGCTCTCAGTCCACCCCTGGAGGGGGCAGGGCGGGGGGCAGTCAGAGGGGCCGGGGCTCTGCGCACAGGGCCGTTTCCAGGGCAGAGGGCAGGCTGGCGGGCGGGTCCCGGGGGAGTGGCCAGGAGGACCCAGAGCCCCTCCGCTGCCTCCGCTGCAGGTTCCGGGGCTACTGTGAGAGAGCCTACACCATCCTGCGGCGCCACGGGCTGCTCTTCCTCCACCTTTTCGCCCTGATGCGGGCAGCAGGCCTGCCTGAGCTCAGCTGCTCCAAAGACATCCAGTACCTCAAGGTAAATGCCAAGGCAGGGCCCCGCAGGGAAACCGGGTGGCCCCAGACGTCCCTCCTGACTTGCATGTCCTCGCTCCAGCCTCAGACCTGGCTCAGGGGGTTCTAGCCCCAGTTCCGCTGCAGGCTGTGAGTGTTTCCACTTGTACAGGAGGCCGTATTCGATTAGGGTTCTCTCCAAGTTTAAATAATGTTTTTCTCGGAGTTCCCATTGTGGCTTAGTGGTTAATGAACCCGACTAGTAACCATGAGGACGCAGGTTCGATCCCTGGCCATGCTCAGTGGGTTAAGGATCAGGCGCTGCTGTGAACTGCAGCATAGGTCACAGACGCAGTTCGGATCTGGCGTTGCTGTGACTGTGGTGTAGGCGGCAGCGGCAGCTCCAATTGGACCCCTATTCTGGGAACCTCCAAGTGCCACGAGTGCGGCCGTAGAAAGACAGAAAAGAAACATTTTCCTTCCTGCGTCTTTTTAGTTGTGAGCCTCTGCGTGGGGGTGAGGGTGGAGGCCGCAGCCCCTGCCAGCTGTTCTCTTTGGGGCCCAGGGCCTGGGGCAAAGCTGCTCCCCCCCACTTTCCCCTCCTGTCAGCTTCCAAAGGAGAAGGCCAGGCCGCCTGTCCACCGTGGGGCCAAGACCTCCTGGCACAAGCTGGCATCTTATTTCGAGGCTGGGTCAGGGGCCTGCCTTGGCTGAGGAGCGGAAGGACGAGCTCTTCCCGGGGGAGCTGGCGGATGGCCACCTGCCTCCCTCCGTGCGGTGCTGCCGGGACCGAGCTTGAACTGCCCAGAGGGCGGAGGTGCAGGGGGCAGGAGGGGTCCCTGCGGAGCCCCTCAGTGCAGATGCCCACTGCTTTGATTTGGCCTCAGGACTCTCTGGCCTTGGGGAAGACGGAGGAGGAGGCGCTGAAGCACTTCCGGGTGAAGTTTAACGAAGCCCTCCGGGAGAGCTGGAAAACCAAAGTGAACTGGCTGGCGCACAACGTGTCCAAAGACAACAGGCAGTAGCAGCCCCCCCAAGCCCTGGGCCCGGAGACGAGCAAGCCGTGCGTCCTGGGAGCCAGGTGCCCTCGGCCACCCTCCGGGGTCTAAAAGCCTGAAGTGCATCCTTGGGAAAGAACCTACACAATCGCCTTTTGTTTACACTGGTTATTTATTTATGACTTGAAACGTTTCAGGAACTAAACAGCCATAAACGGAAATGCACCCTTCGTGCAGGGCAGGGGCGCCGGCCCCCGTTGGAGCCCTGGGCACTTCGAAGCTGCATCTTGCCGAGGATTTGTAACCTCAAGTCTTCCAGCTGGTGGATCTGGAGCCAGCAAGGACTGTTCTCCCACGGAGGGGCTTCCTCCGTGACCCTGGGCTCCCGCTGGACCACACAGGTCTTGGGGCCTGGCAGCTACCTGGTGCCTCTGCCCAGACAGGGCGCCCACACGTCTTCACCCCTCTGTTGACTGAGTTCTCGCCGCTCCTGGAGGGAGCACGGGTACCCTCTAGATTCAGGGATGCTTGCTTTCCACTTGCAAAGGGACTCCTGGGTACGGGAACTCTCTCATCTCGGCTCTAAAGCGGTTTTGTTAGCGGGTAAGAAACAAAAATAGGCAAACTACTTATTGAACGTCTGTGGCTAAGGAGACCGGCTCCAGCCCCATGAAGTACAGGGCACGCAGGTCCTCGAGACACGTGAGAAAGATCTGAACTTGACTTAGCTCATCCTGGCCACGGATCAAGATGCAAACAGGTGCGAGTAGTTTGTGCCGTTACGAGCAACCTCCTCTTAAGGTGGAGGCTCTCACCTTTGAGAACCTGCTCCGAGGATCCAGGTACCAGAGGTGTGAGGGTTAGGGGAGGCGGCATCTTCTCCTCGGCCAGTATTTAGCTTGAAGCGGTTCAGGCCCAGCCTTAGGTGCGTCCGAGCTCGAGAAATGCACGTTCCTGGGCCTCCCCGAGCCTTCTGAAGCCAACTTGGGAGACAGGGCCGAGGATCTGGGCTTTCGGAGGCTCACGGGCGAGTTTAAGGTGTTAGCAGTTGACTCAGGCGCCACAGAGCCACACTGCTTACCTCTCAAAGGCCTCGCGGGGCTCGGCAGATCCAGAGGTGGCTGCTGTCTCGAACCCAGGGGCACGGCCTGCAGGAGAGCCCAGGGGCTGACTCTGTTTTCGGGTAAGAGGTGTCGCCCAGAGCAATCCGTGCCACCCAGAGCCCCACAGGCCACCCCGGTTCCCAACCAACTGCTCAGTTCATCAGCCCCACCTCACCTGTCTGGAAATAGGAAAAGCCGAGAGTATGTCTATTATTTATTTAAATGAGCCTGTGCTTCCCAGTGTGGGCAGCACACACATACACAGCAATTTCTGGTTTGTGTGCACGGTCTGTGTGCCGGGCAAGAATGTTTCCTTTTTTTTTTTTTTTTCATTTGCTGTTTCTGTATGGGAAAGGCCAGTTCAACGTAGCTGACATAGGTTGAGACTGGCATTCTGAAAAACCTTGAAAGAGGTCAAAACGGATTAAAAGAAAGAAAAGCCTTTGTATGTTATGTTCTTGGCTCTGAAAGAAGCAAGGGAATGCAGGGTTTAAAATGAAAACAAGGAATCGTTTCAGTGGAAACGAATCTGACAAGCATCCATGAGGATGCAGTTGGATCCCTGGCCTCGCTCAGTGGGTTAATAAGGATCCAGTGTTGCCGTGAGCTATGGTGTAGGTCGCAGACGTGGCTCGGATCTGGTGTTGCTGTGGCTGTGGCGTAGGCCAGCAGCTGTGGCTCCAATTCTACCCCTAGCCTGGGAACCTCCATGTGCCGTGGGTGTGGCCCTAAAAAGACAAAAAAATAAAATAAAATGAAAACAAGAGGGAGTTCCTTGTTGGCCTAGCGGGTATCGTCAACGGGATTTCACCCCTGGCCCGGGAATGTCCACGTGCCATGGCTGTGACCAGACAAAAGAAAACAAGACAAAAAACAACCCACTCTCCCACTGGAGTTAGAACCAGACTTTATTTGTAGTGTATACACTTTCTGACCTATCATCAATATACACATCTGAAAAGTGACTCTGCGGCGGCTACAGACAGTCCTGCCTCCACGGGGCGTCTACCCACTGTCTAAACAGAGCAGCTACAGCGACAGCACATGGGGGTGGCCACACATGACACAGGACAGCTGGCAGTGTCCTCGAAACTAGCAGTTATGATCACAGAACAGTGTTCAAAATTATTTCCCCCCAGCTTTAGAAATCTAAAATTTTACATGTAACCGAAAACCCGAGTGCTTTAGGGGCTTTAGCTCCCCTTGCCCTACCCCACCTGCTGGGCATGGGCTTGACCCCGGGACTCTGGCGAGAGTGGGGAGCCGAGCACTGCCTTTGGGCCACGGGGGTGTCATTTCAGCAAATCTGCAGACCCCTTGGGCCTGCTGGTGTCTCCAAACCAAGCAGTCGGAGGGTCCGTGCTGAGAGTGAAATCGCCGCGTGCTCCCACAGCAGGGAGATGGACAGGTGCTCGGTGTCAAGCCCAAGGCTGCGCCTGAGTCCAGGCTCCCGCACAAGGAGCTGCCAGTCCTTGGAGGTGCGAGCATCGAGGCCAGGGACCCCAGCTCCCCCGCAGCAAGGCAGAAACGGGCTGAATCCCAAAGAAAAGACTGGCCGTCTCCAGCCTCCCAAGAGGGTCCCTGATCCAGTCCCACGCTGCCAGGCAGCACACTCGATGCCAAGGCCCGATACCGAGACCAGGAGGTCACTGGGCAGGTAGGAGGAAGCGCCCCTTCCCAGTCTCCGTGGAGGACAGAGGGCGCAGGGGCCTCGGTCCCTCCCACGCTCAGCGTCCCCACTTCACTTTGCATCCAGCCCTGGATTACACTAGCACAGAAGACACGAGGAATCCCAATTTATTTACAAAATATTAAAAAGTCAGTTCATCATCTACATATTAACCCCCATTCTGCCATTTTATACATGCACTAGTTTGGAAAAAATAAAAACTTTTTTTTTAAAAAAAAAGGAAAAAAAAGGATTAGCAGGTGGGAGTGAGCGATTCTAACCCTTGGCTGACGAGTCCAGTCACCGCGGCCAGAGAGGGAGTGTCAGCTCCTCATATAACTTAAGAGATCCGGGGGCGGCGGAGCGGGGGGCTACGGTCCTACACACCAAGCGGGGCGGAGGCGGGGCGGGTCAGCAGACCTACTGGCCGGAATGACTTTGTACATCGTGGACCCTGGGGGCGAGCGCAGAGATGACAGCAGAGTCTCCTGAAGCAGGAAAGAGGGTGGCGGGCGGCCGGCTCAGTAGCTGAGGGTGGAGTCGTCCCACTCCAGCTGCTGCTGCCTGCCGGCCGCCTGCTGGTCACCGGGCTCCCCCTCCTCCTCCTCGCTGCTCTCCGACTCGGCGCTGGTGATGTCGTCCTCCTCGTCGCCGTCCTCGCTCTCCTCCTCCTCCTCCTCCTCGCTGCTGTGCTGGTCCTCATACGTCTGACAAGGAGACGCCCCGGCTCGTGACCCCGCGTCTGCTGGCCCGCCAGGAGCCACACCAAGGGCGAGGGTGGCATGACCTTGACTCGGGCCCCCGTGATTCTCAGCTTTCCCAAGCAGAGTGGGCGTGCGGGTCTCGCGAAGCCCAGGAGCGCGAAGGGGGCCGCGGCCCGCAGGGTGTCTGCACCTACCTCCATGGGGTTCACGGTGATGGTCAAGGCCGAGTCGTCCCAGTCCATCTCGTTCTCCTTCCCGGTGTCCTGGTCCCGCATGGTTCTCTGGTGGGCAGCCCGGATCCGGAACACTCCCAGGATGATCATGAAGACCAGGAAGCTGACACACACCACGATGACAACGGTTGCGGTGCTGGGGACGACTGCGGGGAGGGAGGGACAGGACGGCCGCGATGAGGAGAGCTGACCCGGGGCTCCCCGGGCCCCCTGGATTCCTCCACTGCATGCAAATGCCGCATCCGTCCCCAGGGAACAAGCAGACTCGCGGGAGAAGGCTCAGCACAGGTTCAAATCTGGGTTCGGGCCCTCACTACCCTGGGCGGTGGGTCAGTGACTCTGCCCTCTGCCGGTGCGGCAGTTTCCCTGCGTGTGACGTGGAGCAAGAGCCAGGCTGGCCGGTGGCTGCTGGGAGTGAGGTGGGGCTCAGAGCAGCAAGAGGTGGGTGGAGGTCAGAGGTCATAGGGCTGCTCCCCGCAGTCCTACCTGCGAACGGGTGGGGACTGGCCAGGTTGTGGCCGGAGAGATCGATGAAGGAGCGGTGCTCGGGGTGGACGAACTGTGGCTGGGCAGCCATGTGGCTGGCGTGCTCCACGGGGTTGGCCGTGTGGATCACGTTCACCTGCGGTGGAAACAAAAGGGCAGCCTGCATGCGTGCGGGAGGTGGACATGCACCTGAGATGCTGACGTGACCAGCTCCACCGAGGCGGGTCTGCTCGTGGGCAGAGAAAAGGCCAGGAGAAGCCAAGGAGACTGTGGCAGGAATCCGGCGCTGTCACACGGCCAAGAAGCGCCCTGCTGTTCTAAGAGCTCATTGTTATTGTACCTAATCAAATAATCCAGCCACAACAGATGGAGGAGAAAAGCCAGCACCACCGCTGGCCCGTCACCACGGGTCCCTTTGAAAAGCCCGCACACAGACCGCCCCCCTCTTCTTCTCAAACCGTAGCCGCAGGGGTACTTCTCAGCCTCTACTTGCTTTCCAATCGGCCACCCTTTGGTTCCAACCACTCATGGATTCTTCGCCCTGAGCTCAGCGTCCTGCTGCCATGGGGTCACAGTGGACCAGCCTTCAGTGGCGGAGAATTACCCTGGGGCCATTTCTCCCAACACAGAAGCTCTGAGTGGCAGGAAAGGTTTCAGAGCAGGACGAGTGCCCTGGGGCCATCATGGCCTGGTTCACCCACCAGGCTAGGGGCCAGCAGCCTCTTCCCCAGGTCGAGGGATGATTTTCAGCAGGGCTAGCCATCTACAAAGAACCTGGGGTTTCCCGGGTGCTGCTCTCTTGAAAGCAGTGGCAAATCTCAAGAAGTAACCTTGGCCCCCAGCCCCCAGGCGCTGCCTGCCACGTGCTCTTGTCCGCCTCCCTCCAGAGGCCCCTGCGACTCTTGGGCTGAGGCAGGCGGTGAAAGGGGGCACTGCCCTGCAGTCCCGCCCACCCAGGCAGAACCTGTCACCCCAAACCCGTGCAGGTCCAACCTGGAGCAGCCCCTGGGCTGGAAAAGGCGACCCTCCCCAGGATGCACCCAAACAGCTGCCACCACGAATGCTTGAAGACTTGGCATCTGCAAACCTTAGGGCCGTGAGGGAGGCCCAGCCCCGGGCTGCAGGCCCCTCTCAGCGGAGCCCCGCACTCACCTCCACCTGGAATTCGTTGCTGACATAGCGGCCATTCAGCTCGGAGCAGACGAGCTTGAACTTGCGGTCCAGCAAGGACCTGGTGTGCCAGTTCCGATAGCGCAGGAGGTGCAAAACCTCCTCGTAGCTGGCCATGGAGTCGACGCCTGCGGGAGAGAAGACGCCGGGGCCGAGGTCAGAGGGAGGCTGCAGGCGGGCCCCGAGCCACCGGCCACACGCCTGGACCCCCACCCTTTATGAGGACAGGACACGGGGGCAGCCAGCACACAGCCCTTTGCACCTGCTCCCGGGGTCTCTCCGGGCTCTGCGACGGGAGCAGGCGCGCAGGGCTCCGGGCTTCCACCCTCGGGTCTGGCCGCTTGACCGCTCACCTGTGAGGACCACGCCCAGGTCAGAGCTGCTCACTTCGACGCCTTTCTGCTGCAGGCGGGCCGCGTCCACCTCCAGGCTCTCCTGCTCGCGGTTCAGTTCCTCCCCCTCCACCGTGACCTCGCAGGTGTCCAGGTCGTGCACGATCTCCTCAGACACCAGCGACTCTTGAACTGCAAAAATGGCCCAGCGGGAAATAGCTGAGACTGCAGGGCCCTGGGAGGCAGGTCACGCCCGACGACGCGCCTGCTCGGCCTTAACTCAGAGCCCTTTCGGGACCACAGACAGAGGCGCGCGACCGATGCTTTCTGGAATCAGGGTGCATTAAGAGTCTAGGAGGACTGGCCCGCGGGAAAGTCCGAGAATGGGGGGGCCTGTCCTGCTGCAGCTACGCAGCCCGCAGCAGCGTCCCGACGGCATCGGCTGCCCGGGTCTCCAGCCCCTCAACCCACAAGATCATCCCAGATTCTGACGTCAAGCCGGGAAAAGAGGAAAGGACCCTCCGGGTGGGTTTCCAAAGATCACAACGAGCTCTAGTCCACAGGTCAGATTCCAGAGCGGACCCGAGAGCAGCATTCAGCAACCAAGCCTCCAAAACCGCAGAGGAGGAGGTCAGCGGCGGCAGTGGGGTTTCGGTTGCCCAGTTTCAAGCCCAGGCAAAGGCAACCGTCCCAGGCAGAGGGGCTGTTACCTGTGGGGTCCTCGTCCCCTTCCCCTTCGGGCTCCACTTCTCTCGTGATGGTGCTGATGATCCGAAGCTCCGGGAAAAGGAAAACCCCCTCCGGGCTTTCAAACTCAGAAGCTGCTCGAGCAAAGTGGTGGATGCCGCTCAGGCTGATCTTGGGCTCTTCCGGCTGCAAGACCATCACGTAGCCGTCCACCGGGGGCACAGAGATGCAGGAGGCCTCGCTAAGACACCTGCCGAGCAGGAAGGGAGGGGAGGGGTCAGGGCTCTGGGAGGCAGCTTCGCAGGCCACGCGGGCGAAGGCGCGCGGGGGTGGAGCACGCGGGGCGCCACGTCTGCCTGCGGGCGGATATCGGCGGGCTCCCGAACGTCATTAACAAACACCACTCAAGCTTTCTGGTAGTGAGCGTCGGGCGACCTCGCCTTACAGAAGGAAGGCTGGGCTGTCTGAAAAACGTTTTCTTCTCTGGGGTCACTAAGCAAAGACAGGTTTACTATCAAACATCGGCACGTACGTCACCGTGCTGGTGATTTTGAGCCTCCGGATCCCAGGTGTGGGGAACTGCCGTGAATTCAGGTAGGAAATGTGCTGCATGGCCTTATCCAGCTCCCCAACGTCCTCTCCCTCCAAGGTCAGCACCGACTGGCTGGGCGAGGCGTGGATCTGAGATGGTGCCGAAGAGAGAGAGAGGGAGGAGTGAGGTTCTAACCGCAAGAAGCTCGAAACCACAAACCCTCTGGCAGAGAGGACTGGCTTCGGACTGATCTGAACTGGCGACCTGGAGAAGGAGAGCTCATGTAATCGCAGTGACTGTGACCCTATTACACCAGGGTAAACATCTAAGGCGCACAGGTCTGTGACAGAGTAAGAAATATATGTCAGTCTTTGTTCCGGGTTTCTGGCACAGGGCTCCTCAGGCCCTCGGAATTTTCCGAGTCACAGGGGCATCTTCTGTTATTCCTCACAAGCTCCTTTCAGTTTACCGTAATGAGGTGACACTTGGTGAGGCCCTCGACAGTTTCTGGACGGGGCTGGTTGCCAGAGGAACCAACCACGTGGTGAGACTGGCCCTTCAGCCCCAGCCCCTGAACTCTGTGGCGGGGAGAGAGGCTGGAGATGGAGTTACTCAGCAGCATGTACCTCATGGACTGCAGGGCACACCCAGGTGCCCGGAGCAGGTGCACCTGGAGGGGCCTGGGAGCCCCGTACACCCTCCCGCACCCCTTGCCCTGGGCACCTCTTCCACTCACTTGTTCCCGAGCTGTGTCCTTTACAATAAACCAGGAATAGTAAGTGAAGTATTTTCTGGGGTTTTCAGAGCAATTTTAACAAATGACTGAAGCTGAAAAGGGGGAGGGATTGTGGGAAACCTTGACTTTCAGCCAGGTTGGACAGAAGTGTGGGTATGGGGGGCTCAAGACTTGCAACTGGCAGCCGAGGGGCAGGTGTCTGGTGGACAGCGGGATCTGGTGTCCAGTCAGTGTCAGGACTGAACTGGACTGGAGGATGTCCCAGGAGGTGCTGTCCAGAGAGCTGGAGAATGGGTGCAGGGAAAAAACCCGTACGTGGTGTTGGAGGAGCTGGGAGTGAAAAGAGCTCAGGACCCATCACAGATCCGTCCCTGTGCCAACAGCCTCTGCTCCTGTGGTCGAGGAGTCGTGGGTGCCATGCAGGTGAGTGCCCAGCAGGCCGGTGCCGCTGTTACCTTGACGCCTCTGCCGCCGTCTTCAGGGACGTGCAGGTCCAGCCCCTCTTTGCAGGTATACAGACAGTCAATCACCTTTTTATCCGCCAGCTTCCCAGAACGGATCGTCAGCCCGGCCAGATTACCTCGGAAAAACTGGGTCATGTGCAGGTCACCACCTTCAGAGGGGGGGGAGAAGAGCAGAGTCATGAGCGCAGCCCAGGGCCTCTGGCATCACCGTCACTTTTCAAAGCAGTGTTACGGTGGTGGCAGCTTGATGGGTGGGCATGCGGGTTAGTTCCTACCAGATCCTGTTAGGCTTGCAATCGACATGGAAGCGCAATGAAGAAATTAAATGGTTTATGATCATGCATGTGGCCTGGAGAAGAGAGGAGCTGGGGGTCCCTTGCCGAAGCCCAGAAGCTAAGAGGTCCCATGAGTGTCCCTGGTGAGGGTGGCCTCTGCTGCACCCAACACCATGGTGCACAAGGGCCGTCCTACCAGTGCCAGCCTCTTCAGCCGCTGCCTTGACAGTCAGCTGGGTCAGGCGCTGGGCTGCTTTTCCTAACTCGGGGCTGCATACGAACCGGGGGCAAGCACACGCAAACGGGACCAGAGGCAAAGGGGTGCTTCAAGTCCCACCCTGCACTTAGGACCTCGGGTCATGGCTGCCCAGACGGCTATTTGCTGAGACCCACCGTGCCTGTCTCCACCGCTGCAGAGAAATGGGAAGTGAAGATGTAAGGAAAACCCAGAAAGGGGCCCTTGACAGACAGTAACAAAGAGCTAAAACCAGGTGGAATGGAAGGCTGTCCTTACACGGAGGAAGGAGAAGAGCCCAGCTGGGAGCAGCACGTCTCACTCCTGATACGGGCGTGAGACAGTAAACCATCACTGCAGATGGAGGCGTCTAAGAAACACTATTCAAAATGTATCGTCAGTCAGGACAGAGTACCCAGACACGAGTCTTTTCCTGTCTCGTAGTTCAGACACACAAGAGGCAGGAGGTGGCCTCCCAAACCTGACCATGAGACGTCGGGGGGCGCCTCAGGCAGTGGATGGGTTAAGACTTGATGAGGATAAAAGATTCCCATTAGTGCGCTGCATTAACGTGTCATAGGACGCCGGGATCAGAATGGGCGGAAAAGGGAAAATATCATGATGCAATGGGGCAGCATAAGGCAAAGCGGCAGCTCAAACAGTGTCTGGGACCAAAATGCAACGTGGGCATCTCATGCGAAATGTGCAATGAATTGATGTCTCGTTTTTAAATGAAACACAATAGTGAACCGTAGGCAAAAAAGTCCAGGAACCTGCAGGGGCCATAGGCTCAGGCTCAGTTTCATTGTCATTTTCAACTCCTGAATACTCTGTAGAAAAGCAAGACAGACAATAGAAAAGGACCAAGAGGTTATTAGGCTCTTCAAACTGGAACTTGAAAATTAGTTTTGAAAAGCTACCAAACGCAAACACAAAGAGAAAAGGTCCCCCGCGTCCCTCCTGGGGACATACTCCACCTGGATGAAGCCTGGACTTCGTCACCCTTCCCCAAAGAGATAGTGACCGCCCCAGGCTTCTTTCTGTCCTTTCATTACACCTTCCCGAGGCCTCCTCGCCAAAACACAGGTTGGATTGATTTATTTGTATGTCTTTTTTTTTTAGGGCTGCACCTGCGGCATATGGAGGTTCCCCGGCTAGGGGGTCAAGTCAAAGCTGTAGTTGCCGGCCTACACCACAGCCACAGCAACTTGGGATCCGAGCCGTGTCTGCCACCTACACAACTCACAGCAATGCCACATCCTTTAACCCACTGAGTGAGGCCGGGGCTCAAACCCATATCCTCATGGATACTAGTTGGGTTTGTTACTGCTGAGCCACAACGGGAACTCCAACAGCTTGGATTTAAAACAAGAGCGAGTTCCCATTGTGGCTGAGCAGTAATGAACCCAACTAGTATCCATGAGGGTGCAGGTTTGATCCCTGGCCTCGCTCAGTGGGTTAAGGATCCTGAGTTGCTGTGGCTGTGGCATAGGCTGGCAGCTGTGGCTCCAATTGGACCCCTAGTCTGGGAACCTTCATAGGCCACAGGGGCAGCCCTTTAAAGTAATAATAATAATAATAAAACAAGATGAGTAAAAGCTGGCACTGAATTTACCGATCTCCTCAACCTGTGCTGCCAGGCAGAACAGTAAGGGGTGGTGGCCGACGTCCCTGGCATAAGCTGCACCCACCCTGGACCACGGCAACGGGAAGACACTTGTAACAACGAAACGGATGCATGTGAGAGCATCCAGAGCCTGGAATGGAGTGAACGGGTGTGTCTTTTTTGACAGTTCAAAACGAGTTCACATCGGTCTAGACCTTGGCCTCTAAGTGACAGAAGAGAGAAGGCATTTTTACCCACTTTTTCTGAATAAGAAGGGAGAGTCCACGGTTGAGGAACTCACCCGGAGAAACCTACTCAACTGGTGACGGGCCTGAGGACTCCAACCCTCACAGGGGCTGCGGCTCCCAGCCCAGTGTCCTGGGCAGAGGCACCACCCAGCGATGGGTACGGAATCCCCACTTTGCAGGTCACTGCTTCCCTCTCCCGGCTCCACAGCACAGGCCTCTCTGTTTGTGCTGCAGCTGCATGGGGATGAACTGGGGACGCGGCCAGGCAGGGGCAGGTGAGCCCGGAGCCCGCGGCTCCTACGTCCCCGCCACGGGTGCCACAGCAGTCGCCCTGAGTGGGGCCTACAGCCCAGGCCGCAGGGAGAAGCAAGACCTTCTTCCCCCGTCACTACAATTTTTACAAACTTGTGTTTGGCTTGGAAGCGTAGGCATATTTCTCTGGCTAAGGATCCTGAGAGGGCTGAGGCAGAAAGTGAGAGGGGGGAAAGGAGTTGCCACTTGTCAGCAGAGGTACTGTGACCTGAACTGGAAGGCAGGATGGAACACGGGGGTTTATCTGACTCCAGGCAGCCAAGTTCCCAGAATCCAAAGTAATAGTTAGCTTTACACTTGTATTCTTATTCTTACTTTTATAATCATTATTTAATTTAGGGAGCTAATCTGAACTGAAAATTTACTTTTTTGGGGGGTGGGGTGGGGTTTGTGCCCATAAGCATATGGAACTTGCCGGGCCACGGATCAAACCCAAGCCACAGCAGCGACCTGAGCTGCTGCAGTGGCAGCACTGGACTCTTAACCCACTGCACCACAAGGGAACTCCTGAACTGAAATTTGAAGAATAACAGCTAAAGGAGTTCCCTAGTGGCCTAGTGGTTAAGGACTCGGCATTGTCACTGTTGTGACACAGGTTCAATCCTGGTCTAGGAACTTGCTTCGTGTACGGCCAAAAAAAAGCAAATAAAAGAATAACAACTAAAAAATTCCTATGTGCCTGATAATTTACTCCTCATGCCTTGTCTCACGTTCTATTTTCTCACGGGTAAACCACCAACAGAGCTAGAACTGGAAACCACTGCAGTAGTTTACTGTGAAACACTGCCTCATTCCTTTTCATTTAAAAGGATCTGCAGGAAAACAATGAAATTCCAATTCTCCTAAAAGTGGCAAAGGTGGCCTGGAAATTCAGCTCTTTGATAAATTTCTAACCTGACGCAAAGTCTAGTGTTTCCATAGGGAGGGAGAAAGAAGGCCTATTCAGCAGGTGCACGCAGTGCTGGCGACACCGTGAGGTGACGCGACACAGAGTCCAGCGGAGGAGGAAGGGGAGGCCCGCGAGCCCGGGAAGTCCGGGAACGCTACGGGAAAGATGACGGGCTTCTCCTCACTAACTCTCGAAATGCAGCACTTCCCCTTGGTTATAAGTGTCAGCTGCAAAACCACAGGACTATCAGCAGAAACTGACTTTGCCAACAGAGACCCCCTGCCATCTCTGTGACAAGCATTGTCAGAGGCCCTCGCTACTCTTGGCAGGTAATGGCCGTGCCCGATCTTCAGGTGCTAATAAAGCGGCACAGCCATCATTACTACTTTACAAATTCGGCACTTTGAGACATTTCGACTTAAGAACGAGTTACTCCATGCCACTGTCCCTCTCTGCAGGGCTCCCTCCTGGGTCCCCGGGAAAGGTGTTCCCGTCCCTCAAAGCCTTCAGGGAAAACTGTACACAGATCTGCCCCACAGCCTGGCAGCAGCAGTGCCCCCCGAAGGGCGCTGGGCAAGGGGACGAAAAGATAAAGGATAGGACAGGACGGTGGGGACGTGAGGTGCTAGGAAGAGCCTATGGGCACCAACACAGCAGAGACGAGTGACAGAAGTCCTGAGACCCAGGGCCGCCCAGGGCCGACGGCCGTACCTTGCCAGCAAGCTCCGACCACCAGCTGAGTCTCGATCCTGGATGGGTGGAGCGGGTAATCCTCAGTCACAGAGAAGGGCTCGTGAGAGTCGCCGTCCACGTAGAGCACCACGCTTGGGATGTCCACGTTGAGGACATAGTGGTGCCATTCCTCGTCACAGACCTACGAGGCCGAGGGCATAAGTGTGAAGCGTCACCTTCCCTCTCACCCAAGGACATAAGTGTGAAGCGTCACCTTCCCTCTCACCCAAGTCCAGCAACGCAACTGGACACGGGCGCCAGGCACCCGCAAGGAATCTCTGCCTTCCTACAAAGGAAAAGATTTAAAACAAGGACGACAACATCCATCTCAGCCCACCACCATCTCTGCCCAAGAGGCCGAGGCGACACCATCTCTGGGACGTCTCCGACCAGGGTAGGAAATGGGGGTCACGTGACAAGGCCCCACACAGGTAGCTCTCCTGCCAAGGGTGTGACCTCAGTAAATTCAAGCATCGGCTGGAACGACATCACCCACTGGGCTGGCCTTTCCTCTTTTGGTTCAAAATGCAAAATGCCTCTATCCTCACAACAGGGCCCACCGTGGCACCTGCGTTTTCTTTTTCAGTTCAAAGGTGATGGATGGTCTACATGCATACGAACACACAGGCGGATGGTCAGATTTAACCAAGCTCCCCTCCTATCAAGAAGGAGCAGCTCTTAGAATTCCCATCGTGGCTCAGCGGTTAGCGAACCTGACTAGCATCCATGAGGACGCGGGTTTGATACCTGGCCTCACTCACTGGATTAAGGATCCGGCGTTGCCATGAGCTGTGGTATGGATTGCAGACGCAGCTCGGATCCCATGTTGCTGTGGCTATGGCGTAGGCTGGCGGCTACAGCTCCGATTAGACCCCTAGCCTGGGAACCTCCATGTGCCGCAGGTGTGGCCCTAAAATGACAAAAAGACCAAAAAAAAAAAAAAAAAAAAAAGGAGCAGCTCTCGAATATCACCCCCCATCACATGGGGGGGGGGATCTGCAGTCTCCAGGGCTCCCATCGGGTCTGGATTCCCCGACCGCTGCCTTCACAGGAAGACACAGGTGGGCAGAGCAGATGCTCTGGGACAAAATTTCTAAAAATGTGTGTCCACGGGGCTTGCCTATTTTACCTTCAAATTCTAAGAAACTGAAGCAAGGAGAAATAGAGAGCTTAAACAGACCAGAAACATCAAAATAAATGAAGAAATTACCAAAGGTTAAGTCCAAAAGAAAAGTCACTGCTCCCAATAAGTCTGAGGAAAAATCCAAACCTCTAACATTACAAGTACGTTTATTACATATGAACAATATGTGTGGATACAAATGTATAATTACATATTTCTAAATAAAGGAATTGTATAGTAATTCACTTGAGACAGATAAGCTCTTAATTTTAGTTTAAGTCTTTATTTAAAACAAGTTCTGGGGATTTCCCATAGTGGCTCAGTGGTAACGAACCCGACTAGTATCCCTGGCCTCACTCGGTGGATTGAGGATCTGGCGTTGCTGTGAGCTGTGGTGTATGTTGTAGACACAGCTCAGATCAGGCATTGCTGTGGCTGTGGTATAAGCCAGCAGCTACAGCTCTGATTCGACCCCTAGTCTGGGAACTTTCCATATGTTGAGGGTACGACCCTAAAAACAAAAACAAAAACAAAAACAAAAAAACAAATTCTGTAATAATAAGCTCCTTCAGAAAGTAATTTGTATTACACTCCCAGGTGGGTTTTTTTCAGCCGTACCTATGGCGTGCAGAAATGCCTGGGCCGGGGATCGAACTTGACCCACAGAAGTGACCACGCTGGATCCTTAACCCACGAGGCCACCAGGGAACTACTCCCAGTTTTTAAAACGTTGCAGGTTTCTAGGGTATTAGTAGAATAACACTGCATTTAAATGTCAGTAGTATTTGGTCAAAGTCCATGAGCACATTATGAGAATTTCTGCATGCTATGGGTATGGCCAAAAAAAGAAAGAAAAATTAGAATTAGCATAATTTTCTCAAAAACATGGTGATTTGGATAGTAAAACCCCAAACCACAGAAAACACCCACAACGATGCTGTTGACAAGGTTAAGTATGTGAACGCTGAAACCAAAGTCAGGTGGAAAAAAGCAACAGGTTCTGATCCAGGAGATACCAGAGGCCGTGAGGCCACATTTTTTTTTTTTTTTATCACTTTATGAAAACAACAAAAGGGAGAGATAAAAAACTAAAGACAGGGGGAAAAAAAATCATGTTGACCAACTGTCTTTTCCAACTGTAGGAAAGCCAACTTCATGTAAAACTGAGGTGGGAGGAGTTCCAATCGTGGCTCAGTGGAAACGAATCTGACTAGTATCCGTGAGGACACAAGTTCAATCCCTGGCCTTGCTCAGTGGGTTAAGGATCTGGCATTGCCATGAGCTGTGGTGTAGGTTGCAGACGCGGCTTGGATCTGATGTTGCTGTGGCTGTGGCTGGCAGCTGTAGCTCCAGTTAGACTCCTAGACTGGGAACTTACATATGCTGCGGGTTCAACCCTAAAAAGCAAGGGAAAAAAAAAAAAAACTGAGGGAAATGACTGCAACTCAACCCCACACAAAAGTTTGGGGTATTTTGTTTGTTTAATGGCAGCACCCCAGCATATGCAAGTTTCTGGGCCAGAGACTGAATCTAAGGCACAGCTGCAGCGACGCCGAGTCCTTTAAAACCCGATGCCCTGGGCCAGGAATCGAACCCGAGCTGCTGCAGTCAGATTCTTAACTGACGGCGCCATGGTGGGAGTTCCCCACACAGAGTTTTTAAAAGAAAAAGAAAAGGCCCATCAAAGGGAATAATCCCTTCAGATAATGAAAACACACCTGAAAGACACACCTAACACAAGAGATGAAAACAATAACCTGGGATTTCAAAACAGGCTAAAAGACATTGGGAAAATGCCACAAAATAGGAAAGAGCTTAGCACGTAACTAGAGCAACTCAGAAATGAGATGACAAAGCACAGGGATGATTTAACATAAAAGAGACAGATACAGAAAACTGATAGAGAATATCACCAAAAGATAAAGGGAGTCCGCAGAGAGGGAAATCAGTGATGGAGGAGAACAATGAAAACAAAAACTTTCCTGAAATACCAAAATGTTTGAAACCTTATGCTAAAAGGGCATAACCACATATTTGGGAAACACACACCCCAAAACCACAGAGACATATTCTTTTTTTTTTTTTTTTTTTATCTTTTTGCCATATCTAGGGCTGCACCCGCGGCAAGTGGAGGTTCCCAGGCTAGGGGTCTAACAGGAGCTGTAGCTGCTGGCCTTCACCACAGCCACAGCAACGCGGGGTCTGAGCCGCGTCTGCAACCTACACCACAGCTCACGGCAACACCGGATCCTTAACCCACTGAGCAAGGCCAGGGATCGAACCCACAACCTCATGGTTCCTAGTCAGATTCATTAACCACTGACCCATGATGGGAACTCCAATGTTTTTATTTTTAATCCTCAATATTTTTCAGCAGTTAGCCATAGTAACTGTCATTCCTTTTTTTTTTTTAAAATCAGAGTATAGTTGATTTACAGTGTTGTGTCAAATGGCATCAGATTTTAACAGCAACATTTATTTTTTAGCTGTGCCCTCAGCACACAGAAATTTTCAGGCCAGGGTCACACACACCATAGCAGTGACCCGCATCACAGCAGTGACAATGCTGAATCCTCACCCCACTGAGCCACCAGGGAACTCCAATAGCAACATTTTTAAGAAGTCAATGAAGAGAGAGATTTTCTGTTCTTTGAAATCTTAAATCTGAGCCAGAGATGTGACATCCAGCCAGAGTGACCTTCATATAAAGGCCGCAGACAATATTCAAACAACATGTAAGAACTCAGGCTTTAACTGTGGCCATGAGCCCTTCCAGGGAACACACTTCCTGGGACCCAAATGACCAAAGATCAAGTGCTATAAAGATGGTGACACTGACCACTGCCAGCTACTTAAGTCACAAAGAGAAATGAGCAGACACAGAGCTTAAGCAGATCAGAATCACAGACACCCCATTCCGATCAAGCCTTTGGACCTTGCATCCCATTTACAAGGTACAAAGAGAAAAGAGGAGCATGTTAAAAGACACGTCTGAGACGTAATCATCCAAATCTAAGCTACAGAAACTGCGGGACAAAAGCCTGACTTTGTCACTAAGTAAACGCCAGGAAAGAAGAGAAACACCTACTGAAATAAACCCAAAGACCTACCAGACAATCACAATGCACGGCCCCTTATTTCAATTCTGATTCAAACAAACAAACTATAAATACAAAAATCTATGCAACAACGTGAACACTGGATGGAGATCACAAAATCATGAGCAGTGGAGGTAACAGTGAGACAAGCCTGACCAAGAGCTGATAATCACTGAACTGCTTAAGGCTATGTGGGGTTGTTCTTACACTGATCTGTCTACTCGTACATATGTTTGAAGTCGTACATATGTTTGAAGGTTTCTAAAACATGTGACCAGGAGAAACTAAATATATAAATACAGACCATGGTGACTAAAACAGAACTATACCTAACATGCCTACCTACATGACAGAACATTTTTTTCTGGATAATTTCTTTCTTAGTTTCTGGCAAAAAAAAACTTCTAAGAGTTTCTGAGCAAGAACCCATTTATGTAAATAAAAATGTCCACTAGTAACAGTCACTTCATCTCTCCAATGATCGCGTTCTTGGTCTCCTTTCTCACAGGTGCTCTTGCATATCTACCATGTAACTGCTTCAGACGATGCCGTATTTTACCCACTACAGGCATGTCCAACACTATGGCGTTGGCTCTGACCTACTAAGTCTGTGAGACAAATAAATTAAGCTCAGGCCAAAAGTTTCCTTCCTTTTGGCCACACCCACAGCATGTGGACGTTAGGAAGTCAGCTCTGCACAGACAGGACAACGTCACAGGGAGTGTGGTGTGACCTGATGCCAAAACTGTGCGTGTCCACAAGCAAGGAGTTCATGGGATGTTGGGAAGACCTCAAGACTGGCGGTTCCTTGAAAATTTAAAATATCGAGTCCTGCCCCTGAATTTGCTGAAGCTCCCAGGTCCTTGGCACAATTTGAGAGCCAGGGCCTTAAATAATAAATAAACAAATACAACGTCTCCATTCCAAGTTTTAAGCAAGTCCTGCTTATCTCAATAAACTATACATAACACAGTATTTTGGAATTAGAATACCTAATTTCTTTACACCCACAGCTCATGGCAACACCGGATCCTTGACCCACTAAGCAAGGCCAGGGATTGAACCAGCAACCTCACGGTTCCTGGTCAGATTTGTTTCCACTGTGCCATGACAGGAACTCCGAGAACTGCATGGATTTAATCTGCTGCCTACTCCACACAGACACAGAAACCCTAAAATCTTAAACACACCCACAAACAGCTGGTCCCGCGCAAGGTCGCAGTGCCTGGCTAAGATCTCTGAAAAAGCCATCGTCGGTGAGCTTTCCATTCACTCACCTGGTTCAACTTCCAGTGGAATTCTGCAGGTTTGTACTTCTTCTCCTCTGAGGGATCCTGGCGCAGGAGGAAAATAAGCCGGCAGCCATGGACATAGAGGGAATAATGGTGCCGGTTCATATCTGCAAAGAGAAATTCTCTGGTAAATGGCCAACTGAAGACCTAAAGGAGGAATAAAGGCTGTTTCTTTCTTTCTTTGCCATGGCATGGGGACGTCTGGGGGGCCAGGGTCGAACCAGTGCCACAGTAGGGACAAATGCTGGGTCTTAAACCCGCCGGGCCACCAGAGAACTAAAAGCTGTTTCTTTAACGGATTTTGAAGACAGTTTTACGAGCATCAGTGAACTCCCCAGGGCGGGCTGAGGCAGGGTGTAGAAATAAATAGACTTGGGTTTTTCTGAGAAGTGGGGCCCAATCCACTGAGCCAGAACTAATGGATGTCCAAGGACTAGTGCCGTGCCTTGATCACAGCACACTGTGTGTCACCAACAGCCCACGGGAGCCTCTGCGGGAAGGATGAGGCACTGGCCTCCAGGAACCACTGCGGCGGACGCCGGTCCCAGCAAAGCCCACCTACCTGTTTTGTCTGAGCTGCAAAGAACTGTCTCCTTCTTCCGGCCAAACGGCCCGTGCCTCATCCACACGGAAATCGTGAATGGCTCCCCGGGATTGACGGAAACAACGCCATCTGGGATCCTCACCGCTTGAGTGCCGTTGAACTCGAAGACCTGGTCGCTGTCGTGGCCGTTGTCGGTGGGGAGGCCGACGGTCCAGTTCAAGGAGCTGCTCGGCGAGGGCAGCAGCTCCGCGGTGCCAGACGCAGCACCTGAAACCACACGGCCATGCGTCACAGGTGTCACGTGATGAACGCAAGCAGCACAAGCGTTTCAAACCCGTGCTAAGGCACCACCTGTATCCTAACGGTTATCCAGTTTGCTAGCTCCAGTTCACTTTCTCTCAAAAAGCAGGGTTTTTGTTTTTAAGAAGATTCATAAATAACCACGGATTATTCTAAAAAGGAGGAAGAAGAAAGGAGGGACATAACCTTTAAAAACTGTGAATCACTACGTAGTATACCAACTACTCTTCAACTAAAAAAGTAAAGAAAAAGAGGAGTTCCCATTGTGGTGCAGTAGAAACGAATCCAACTGAGTAACCATGAGGTTGCAGGTTTGATCCCTGCCTTGCTCAGTGGGTTAAGGATCCAGCATTGCCACGAGCTGTGGTGCAGGTTGCAGATGTGGCTCAGATCCTGCACTGCTGTGGCTGTGATGTAGGCCGGCAGCTGTAGCTCTGATTAGATCTCCAGCCTGGGAACTTCCATATGCAGCAGGTGTGGCCCTAAAAAGCAAAAAAAAAAAAAAAAAAGGTAAAGACAAAGAGAAGCATTGTTTGTGATCCCATCCAAATACACCCACTACTAACCTGAGTATAAATACTTCCAGTCCTGTCTTCACAAATATATACATATTATAAAAATATGTATAATACATAGGAATATATATTATAAAATATGTATGATAGTATCTATCATAAAAAGAGTCCACATAGTTCTTGCTGTGGCTCAGCGGGTTAAGAACAAGACACAGTGTCTGTGAGGATGCAGGTTCAATCCCTGGCCTTGCTCAGTGGGTTAAGAATCCAGTGTTGCTGTGCCTGTGACACAGGCAGCAGCTGCGGCTCCAATTTGACCCCTGGTCCGAGAACTTCCATATGAGGCAGACATGACTATAAGGAGAAGAGAAAAAAAAAAAAAAAGAGCCCTGTACTTAAATAAATATATTCCCATTCAAAATCTTCATAGCATGATTTAAAATGTCTCACATAGCATTTCATTGCATAGAATTTACACTGTACTTTATTAGCTGATATGTCCTGTGCACACTGACCCGCCGCTAACTTTTTTCTGGGATAAACCTGGCCTTGGTGATGACCGCTGTGGCTCCATGATTATTCCCTTAGGATAAATTCCTGGAAATGAAATACTAAGCCAAAGAACATAAAACATTTTCACAACTGTTGTTACACGTTGCCAGGCTCCAGGCTCCATTTTCTTTTAAATTTGTCCCCAGAAGATTTTGCAACCTCTCCCAGCCACCTGGTCCCTGGCTTCTCAGTTCCTAGGGCAGCACGACTTGGCTGGAATAGCCTGGTCTTTTGAGCATCGTAGGATCTTCCTCCTAATCCCAGCTCGGTCACGTCCTCAAAGCGTGACCTGGGGCAAGCGACTCGGCCCCCCTCAGTCTCAACCAATCCCTCTGTAAAAACGAGGTCAACGCTACCACCTCTGTAGACTGATGGGATGGTTAAATGAAATAACACATGTGGGGTCCCCAGCATACAGTGAGCACTCAAATATGGAATTCTTTCCATTCAGCCTTTAAACTGTTCCTGCTGAGAAAATGTGCAATTAATACCACAGGAAATAATGGCATTATGAGAAAGTAAGTTTTTTACATTATACTTACAGAACTTAAAATAGAAAATATGCCAGATCTCTTACCTTCCACCTATTTAGGTACAAGATTATGAATATTTGGACTCAGTCATAAAATACCACAGTGTATGTGCCATTAGGATGAGTCAGCAGAGAATATACTTTTGCCCATGGCTTAGTTACCATGTAACAATTGCCAATTATGTAAGAAAACCACTTGCCTAAATCTAACTGCTTCTGTCAGGCTGCTGAAAAGACAGATGAATATCAGAAAACGCTCCTGCAAAGCTGTTACTGAGAAGCTCTTGAAACACAAAAGACCCTCCCAATCATGAAGAGGCTGCTTAAGTTCGCGGTTTGTACCGCTGAGTAAAACACTCCTCCTCAGCATGTTCCCCGCGAGGCATCCACACCGCACCTCTGCCTCGAGGAGAGAAACCAGAAAAATATCCAAGTGGAGGTGAAGGCGGAAGACGGCCTGGGGCAGATGCGCCACCCCTGTCTCTCAACCGCCCACCCCTTGTCTGTGGGACATAAAGTCTGCTGAGACTATAAATCAGAAGCGGGTTTCCTTAGTTTTGATTTTCCACTTCACATTTGACAAAAGCTACTGCATTACCTTTTTTTTTTTTTTAAATTCAGTCCTTAGGAGTTCCCATCGTGGCTCAGTGGTAACAAACCTGACTAGTATCCATAAGGACACGGGTTCCATCCCTGGCCCGGCTCAGTGGGTTAAGGAGCTGGCATTGCCATGAGCTGTGGTGTAGGTCGCAGATGCAGCTCGGATCCCAAGTTGCTGTGGCTGTGGCGTAAGCCAGCAGCTGCAGCTTCAATTCGACCCCTAGCCTGGGAAATTCCATATGCCGCAGGTATGGCCCTAAAAAGCAAAAAAAAAAAAAAAAAAAAAAAGTCAGTCCCTAAATAAACATTTCATTTAAAACTCACTCTGCTTATATAGTCCCTATTTTGATGATTCTCACCACATGTTAGAGAAATAACTTGCCTCAAATCAGTGGTTCCTCAAATGCACACACACACACAACCTTTTAAACGGACTTGGAGGTGCTGAGGGTCCCTCCTTACCACAGAGCCGGTGAAGGGACTTCTCCGAGTAGGTGTCGCGGTCACAGCCCTTCCCTATGTGGCTGGTCTCCAGCTCCACAGTCACCTGTACCGAGGCCACCGATTCGTCACACGTCTCCAGGTGGACATTTGGGAAGAGGGCCAAAGCGCCGGTGCCAGGCTCGTACTCGACCCTGCTGTTCCATCCTGCGGGGCCCAGAGATCCCGGAGCCGGGGAGAGGAGGAAACGCCCGTCAGGTCTCTTGGTGAGCAGGCTGTGAGGGCGGGTGTGAGGGCAGGAGAGGGGCGCTCACCTTGCCACCCAGGGGTGCAGGTGGGCTTGATGCTGATCTTCACCAAAACATCCTCTGTGGCCCGTTTCTTTCCACAGTCATAGGCGGTGACCGTCAGCTTGTACTGGCGTTCTTTCCCATAATTCAGCTTCTCCGTGTTTTTTATATAGCCTTCCCGGGGAAAAACAACAGTGAGACGCCAAACCCATGCGCTTTTCTCTTCCTGAGACTTTTTTTTTTAAAAAACTGAAATATAGTTAATTTATAATACTGTATCAGCTTCGGGTGTATAGCAGTGATTCCATTAAATATATACACATTTTTTTTTTCAGATTATTTTCACACGCTTGCTGTTCTAACTTCTGTCATCCTATGCTCAAACATGGACTGCATGTGCTTTCAGCCCTGGAAATACTAACACAGCAGTACACTGATGCTTGAGATAATTAACACTCAGCCTGGCTTTCCTGAACCTGAACACACCCTGAGTCCACCTTTAAGGAGAAGAAAGAGTCTACACAAGTCAACCTCCATTTACTCTTATGGTTTTGAGTGGTTTTATACTTCTTTGTTAGAGAAATATTTCCTACCCTCACCCAGGAGGACAGAAGCCTGCTTTTCGAACATGAGTGCAGCTGTCTGCAAAGCCTTTGCAGTGTCTATAATCTCATCAAATATTCTGGACTGCACAATGAGTTAACAATGGAGACACAACAGCATCATCGAGCCATGAGCTAATAAAGAAGCTGAGCTCCAGAATAAGTTAATTTTGCTCAGTGACTAAGGAATTGTGGGGGAGCTGGCAGTATCATCTTCAAGATGAAGCAGAAGACTTAAATCTCACAGAGAACAGAAGGCGAGACTGACTAAAAGGCAGTCTTATTCGGATGAACACTGGCCGAAAGGTGGGGAGATTAAAAAAAAAATAAAAACACCTGAGGTGCAGGATCTTGATCAGATGTTGGTGGAAAAGGAAAAAAGAGGATAGCCCGACACGAGAACACAAGACTTTGGTGCCAGAAAAGAGGTTTTTAGACATCCACTTATGATAAAAACCCTCCAAAAAGTGGGCACAGAGGGAACCTACCTCAACATAATAAAGACCGTACATGGCAAACCCACAGCTAACATCATACTCAATGGCAAAAAGCTAAAAGCATTTCTTCTAAGGACGCCCACTCTCACCACTTTTACTCAACATAGTTTTAGAAGTCCTACACATGGCAATCGGAGAGGAAAAGGAAATAAAAGGAATCCAAATTGGAAAAGAAGTAAAACTGCCACTGTTTGCAGATGACACGATACTATACCTAGAAAATTCTAAGATGCTACCAGTAAACTACTAGAACTCATCTATGAATTCAATAAAGTTGCAGGATAAAAAATTGATACACAGAAATCTCTTGCTTTTCTGCACACTAACAATGAAAGATCAGAAAGAGATATTAAAGAAACAATCCCATTTACCATCATATCAAAAAGAATAAGGAGCTGGATGGAGTTCCCGTCGTGGCGCAGTGGTTAACGAATCCGACTAGGAACCATGAGGTTGCGGGTTCGATCCCTGCCCTTGCTCAGTGGGTTAACGATCCGGTGTTGCCGTGAGCTGTGGTGTAGGTTGCAGACGCGGCTCGGATCCTGCGTTGCTGTGGCTGCGGCGCAGGCCAGTGGCCACAGCTCCGATTAGACCCCTAG